>ML777139.1:253227-299267 GCA_009831015.1 Picea engelmannii
ATTTGGAGCTAGGGAAGCTAGTCAAATGTTCCTTACAATATTAGGCATCATTCTTGCAAAAATGCCAATGCATTTTTTATCGTTAACATAACCAACTCCAGATATGAAGGGATTCTTCTCTGATTTCTCTCAACAATCCAAAAATTCGCTCAAAAAAGGCCAACACTCCCTCAGAATGGGGTACAGAGGATTGCAATGCTCCCCCAAAAGAGGTCACAGAGTGTTGGCATTCCCTGACAGTGTATAGGGGAGCGCTTCCTTCCAAAAATGATTTTTTAGTGGTTGTTTCCATGGCAAAAGATTTGTACTCTTTGTCAAATGACTTTTCCTCTTCAAAACCAGTGTTTTGAGGTGTCTTGTAAGTTTTCTTGATAATGTTGTCTGAAACACAACATAGGCAAGATGACAGTATGATATTTGCGACACTTGTGGGTGAAATGCGACACTTGCGACATTTGGTAATGACGACACTAGGCCATCATCATAATGAGTAATTTTGATGTGTAACACTGTATCAAAAAAATATCTGTCAATTTGGAATCCATTAGCATTGTTCAAGCCATTTCTTGTACTATCATGTTCTTTCTTTCAACAACTCCATTCTGTTGAGGTGTCATAGCAACAAAGAATTTCCTTTTTATTCCATGACTGTTGCAGTAGTCCATAAATTCCTTTGAACTGAACTCTCCTCCATTATCAGATCTCAAGCATTTGATTTTTGAATCCATTTCATTTTCAACCATTTCCTTATAGATCTTGAAGTTTTCAAAAGCTTCTGACTTATTCTTGAGAAAGTAAATTGCAGTCATTCTTGTATAATCATCAACTAATAACATAAATTATTTCTCACCTTTTAAACCCTTTGTTGTAGTTGGTCCAACTAGATCAGTATCCACAATTTCCAGTGGTCTTGTTGTTGAATATTCCTTTGATTTGAACCTGGTCTTTGTTTGCTTTCCTTGTTGACAATGCTTGCATTAAGTGTTGGTTGGTTTCATGATCTGGGGAATTTCTATGACTGCTTCTCTTTTGTTGACTTTGACAAGGTTATCAAAATGTATGTGACCCATTCTTCTGTGCCATACCCAACTTTCACCTTCATTTCCTAGAGAACACTTTTCATTTCCAATTTCACTTAACACATATATGTGTTGGCATGTTTACAGGAAGGAGTGTACTTGTCATTGATGGCAAGAACAAAAGGCGGAGAAGAAGGAAGCGAATGGAGATTAAAACTTAGGAGAGTTAATGAATGAAGATCAAAATCTCAAAAGAGATGGCGCGATAAAACTCAGATCAAATCGAGACCGTCAGATCTGCAAGCCAGATCAACGACAGGGATGCATTTCGGGGAGCGAAAGCTAAATTAAACTACTCGCTAGTTAAAATCCCGCAATCCGTCTAGATGTTAGATCTCATAGATTTGAATATCTACGACTGCGATTGATCTAACAAACTATGTGTTTAAGTCATATTAAGTCATGATCGTCGGATGCGCAATCACCAGATCAACGACAGGGATAAAATGCAGAGATCGAAAGGAGAATTAAACGTCGCACTAGTTCCAATCCTGCAATCAGTCAGGACCATCTGATATTATAGCTTCGAAGATCAACAATTGTGGTTGACTCTCCAATAGCGCACATCTTCCCATTGAGGAGTTTGGGTGACGAGTTAAAACACTCGTAGATTGTGGTTCCACAATCATTCTTTCTCGTGGATCTGTTTTAAGAAACTTCACAACTGTTGGATCATTTTTTAGTGGAAGGACATGATAAGACAACAAAGCCACATCAAAAAAAGATTGAGTCGTTGATCTGAGAACATGATCGATGCACAATGTTTATTTCGGGTCTAAATATGCTAGGAGGTTACACTCAGGAAAGTTTGAGATTTAAAATTCCTGGAATGCGATTTTCCATCAGCCGTCGGATCAATTTCGAGTGGAAGGACAAGATGAGCTAGCAGAGCTGCAATGCTGACAGATCAAGCCGTCGATCTAAGATATTGATCGATGAAAAACATTTAGTTCGGGTTTAAAGTTGCAAGGAGGTTACGCTCGGAAGGTTTGAGATGTGAAATACCTAAAGCTCGAAAATCTGAAATGAATGAGGATCGTCGGATTTGGACGACAGACGAGGACCATTGGATTAGGGTTGTTGGTCACACAGTAGACCATGCTAGTAGACCACGTCAACAAATACGCATGGCATAATCAGGTGATGACAAGCGTCAAGAGGAAATTGACTCGTGCCATGTCAACAAGTGACGTAAGCAAGTTACGTCACTTCGGGAGTTTCACCACCAAGAAATGTCAAAATTCCCGAAGTCCCAAAGGAAGAAGGTCCGAAGGTACTCTCAACCATCTATCTAAGATACTATCCTGACAGTTAGATCAAGGACATGTGGCACAGTCAGAGAACGACAAGTGTCAAGTTGAAATCAACATTTCAGGTATGTGCAAATCACGAATCAAAGTGACACATGGCAGCTGCTTGGCTCATGACATGTCATCAAATGACGCAAGAGTTACGTCACTCCGAGAGTTTTACTTCGGGAGCTTTACCACTAGCAAATGACAAAATCTCCAAAGACCCGAATGTCGAAGTCCCAAAGTGGACATGAGACGTCTAATCTGAAAGATCACTTCGGGAGCACTCTCATCCATCGATCTACTCCAGTGGAAGGATAGCGTAAGTTGAAATCTCCAAAGTTCAGAGACATGAAAGGATCATGACCGTTGATCTGAAAGGGAAACATGTCGTTGGATCATGGACTCTGAGTGAAATTCTCTAGGAGCAAGTAGAGTTTGAGAATCGAAACTCCCAAAGACTGAGAGGAAAAATCAATCTTGTCCATTGGTTTGGAGGACCACATGTCACCTGATTGTTGAGACTGAGGATCGTGCATGGACAAAGGAAAGAAGGCAGAGCCGTCGATTGAAGAGGACAAATGTCAACATATCTTCCATTTAAGAAGATATCCAATCAACAACAACAGGGTTTGAGATCTGAAACTCCCGGAGCTCGGATCACGAAGTAAATCTCAGTCGTTGATGTAGGAAGGTGAGATCTGGTCTGCAGAATTGAGAGGATAGATCTGAAATGTCCATTCAAGAGCACCGTCAAGATCGTGAGATCGACGGTCGTGCTCCATTGTGGGGCCAGAACATGCTTGGGTCTTAATTTTTCATGAGCGGGTCACAATTGAAACCACGATTTAGGAGAAAGGACACGTGGAGGTTCGTAGTGAATTGCGGGGCAAAAAGCAAGTTGCCCTCAAAATGCCTATGGACGCGCCCGCAATCGCATGGTCACATGAAGCTTATAGCCCATGGTCATATTGTGAAATAGAACCAACACTCACTAGACTGAAATCGGGAAGCACCTTTTGAATAGGCGTTTGGTCACCGCTGATTGTCATGTGAAAGGAAGGGGCTTAGCAAGAAAAGCTAGCACCTGCTACGAAGTTTTTCTCAGGAAGGGAAAAGGCGCTAAAGGAACGAGTGCGCATAAGTTCTCTTTGTAACTGCCAGAAAGGACTAATTATAAATTCCAGAAACAGAGTGATTGTATCTGCCATAGAATTCGACGAGCTTGAGTGTGATCGTTAGAGGAGTTGAAGAGTCTCAAGGTAATTTCCAGTGAAGTGAAGATTCATCATTTATACAATTGACAGATGGAAATGTGTCGAAGACTGTAACTGCCAAAGAAGCCGAATAATCTCAGAATAACGACCACTGATGAAGAACAGACTCATGATTATCGCCAGATAGGATGAAGAGTTGAGTGTATGCCCTAGAAGAGGACTTGGCATGATAAATATGCGTAGAACAGAGAAGAGACGATTGCTTATGTTTAGAGTTATTCATGCAGGTAGAAGCATGTTGTGTGCAAGAGCTGAAACGTATAGAAGAGGTGTGGGGCATTGAATGGAAAATAATACACAGAGCATAAATCACAAAAGAAAGAGATGGGATAAATATGTTTATCTGAGAGAGGAAGAGAAAGCTGAGGTGTGCATGCAGAGATAGAGCATAAGAACATAAATCTCAAGGAGATGCGAGCATGAAGACATTGATGTAGGTAGAGCATAATAGTGCAACAGAACAATGATGAGACTGGTAATCCTTTTGAAAAACAGTAATAAGTTTCAGAAAAGAAAATATTTATATTTCAGGGTTGTAGGGAGGTTCTAAGGAGGACAGTTGTCCTCATAGTTTCAAGTGGGTGCTTGAACACAGGGATTTGTAGCTTCCATCTAGTTGCAGCCAGAAAAACCAGGGTGGCACAGTGGTGAAAGGGAGAAATATTGTTCTCTATTATACAAGTTGGTGCTTTTGTAGCTGGAAGTTGGTGCTTCCATCCAGTTGGTGTTGGAACACTCAGGGAGTTGGTGCTTCCTTCTAGTGGGTGCTAGAGAAACCAGGGAGTCGGTGCTTCCTTCTAGTGGGTGCTAGAGAAACCAGAGAATTGGTGCTCTCAATAAGTTGAAACTTGTAAAATAGAGGTTGTATCCTTAAGAGGATTTGGATCTCCCAAGAATGATAATGTATATAAAATAAAGATTACTTATCATATCAAGAAGAAGAGGTTTTTCCCTTTATGGGTTTCCTCAGGAAATATCTGTCTCTGTATATTTCATGTGTGTGATTGATGTTGAATATTCTATTATTTACCTCACTACATTATTGTGATTGTCATTGAGTGTTCTGTAAAGAGTTTGAAATGGACATAATTGTTTAAGCACAGTAACAACTGATTCACCCCCCCCCCTCTCAGTTGTCCAACAATATGTTGCTTGAAGTTCTCGCAACTGTATCAATCAATTTTCCTGAACCTTCTTTTCTTATCTCACACTTTTGTGAATCGAAAGTAACTTTATGACCTTGGTCACACATTTGACTCACACTTAGAAGATTATGTTTCATATCTTCTACTAATAGAACATTTTATGCTTTTGTATTCTTGTTCTCAATTATGACTGTACCTTTTCCAATGATTTTAGTTGAATCATCATTTCCGAAGGAGGCTGATCCATATCTTTCCTTTCTTAATGTAAGAAACCTGTCTCTATCACCTGTCATGTGTTTTGAACAACCAATGTCAACATACCAACCACATTTCTTTTGCTTAGCTTGTAGAGCGAGTGTGCATTCTTCATTGTTGTATTGATTCTACTTTCTTATCCGTGTCCTTTTCTGAGGTTCCTGTCTGTGATTGTTGTTGTTATGTTGTGGTTCTCTAGGAGGGATTGTCATTCTGCAATATTTGGCCATGTGTCCAAAGTTGTTACACTTGTAACATTCCACTTCAGTACTTAATGATTCAAACCTATTATAACTTCTTCTCTGTGTTTCACTAGGCCTTCCTGGATAACCTTTTTGTGTATGACTTTCAAAGTTGTTTATATTCCTATAGTTAGCTCTACAATTTACAACTTTATGTCCAAAATTATTGCATGCATAACATAAACCAAAAAAGATAGTTTGATACCTAGGAGCTGAAGATATTCTGAAAGGAGGCGCTCTTATGAATCCTTCTTCTTCTTGAGACCTATTTGTTTCTATCGGTCGTTGATTCTTAAATCTGAATCTTTTCAGTGGAGGAGTGTTCCTGTAATTTTCTCTGTAGACCTTCCTATCCCCTTTGATTGTTTCTACATAGCTTTTTGGATATGTTTCTTGTTCTGTTGTTTTGGAGCTTGATCCCTTTTCTATCTGATTGTATCCAAGTTTGGACTTGTCATGATTAGGCCTTTGACTGCTAATAATATCATTCAAAACTTTTGATTTGTTCTGCATATTTTTCATTTGAAGATCCTTTCTTAATGTGACAATCTCTGCTTCCAAATTTTCAATGATCACGTCTCTTCCTTCTAGCTGTTCTTTGAGTGCTTCTTCAATTATTTTATCTTCTTCAATTTGAACCTTCAAATTTGTGAACATTTGTTCTAATTTCTTAGTGTCTTCTTTCTTGTTTAGTTCTACTTGTAGCTTCTTGTTTTTCCTCTTTTCTCTTCTGATAACTTCTATGGCACTCAACAATTCATCTCGGTAGTCAACTTCTGTCTCTTCAATTTCTTCTACGACTTCTTCATATTCTTCTTCGGCTTCTTCATATTCTTCTTCAAAATATTCTTTATCAAATTCTTCTACTACCATGAATATAACTCTTTTTGTCTCACTGTCACTGACTTCATCTTCAATTGATGATGAGATGTCTTCTTTGGTGCATAAACTTTTCTTGAAAACTTTCTTTGTGGTTCTTTTGCCTTTATATGTTTTTTTTTTTGGTAACCTTCATCATTTCTTTTTTTCTTATGATGACATTTGTTAACAAAATGACCAATACCATCACAATTAAAACAAATTAAAGGAATCTTACCTCTACACCTACTTTCGGTTCCCTTGTTCGGTCTTTTGACAAAGTTGGCCACTTCTTCATCATCTTCTGAGACGTCATTATTGTTGCTATGTTCTTTTTTTTGTTGCTTTCTCTTTTGCTTTGATCTTTTGGATGCTTTGAAGGCTGCTTCTTTTACATCTGGACTTTCCTGTTCAATGTTCATTTCATATGCTGTGAAGATTCCATGTAGTTCGTCCATTCTTATTGAGTTTAGATCTGCTCTTTCTTCTAGTGTTGATATCTTAGGGTCAAATCTCATAGGAAGATATCTTAGTACCTTTTGAACAATTACAGATTCTTGAATTTCTTCTCCCAATCCCATGATTGCATTTACTGTTTCATCGACTCGTAAGAAGTAAGCTACAATATTCTCATCTTCCTTCATCTTTAGTTGTTCGAACTGGCCTCTGTAAGTTTGAAGCTTTGCTACTTTGACTTTTGAATCTCCTTCATAAATATTTTGAAGTTTGTCCCAAATATCTTTAGCGGATTTACAATGTGCAACTTTGGTGAATATCGTTTCACCAAGACCATTCAAAAGTTCATTTGTGGCTTTGGAATTATTCTGACCAAGTTTCACTACTTTGTCATTTGTTGGCGCAACTGTTGGTACTATGTATCCATCTACAATTGATTGTCAAATTTCAAATCCTTGTGCCTGTATATATGTCTTCATCCTTTTGCTCCAAACTGCATACTTCTGTCCATCAAACTGTGGTATTCCATTTTTATACAAGTTGTTGCTCTCCATGATCTACCTTTCAGTGGTTAAACTGATTTTTGAAGGAACCTACTTTGATACCAATTGTTGGATTACTAAGAGGGGGGCTGAATTAGAAATAGAGAAATTTAATCCTTTTTAACCATACAATCCAAGTGTTATATCAATGTAGCATTATCATCCAATAACCGCAAAATAAATAAGCAATGAACAAATGAACAATCATACACATACACAGTACACCAGTGTTTTACGTGGAAACCTAAAGTAGGAGAAAACCACATAATGTTTTTTCTTATACGTCTTGAAGAATTACATTCATTGGAAGCACCGACTTCCTTTGTTTTCTAGCTGCAACTGGAAGGAGGCTCAAACCCCCTAATTTCTCAGGCTACAACCTGAGGGAAGCTCCAACTTCGCAATTCTCTGGATACAACCAAAAGGAGGCTACAACCCCCTATGTTCTCCAACTACAACCGAAAGGTGGCTACAACCACATGTCCTTGCCCCATCCAACTGCCCTAACGTATAAGTAGAATGATGGAACCACTGTCACACTATCACTTTGAGATATACTACTGTAAACTTGTACCAATAAACCTGCACCAAACAACCTGTACCAATAAACCTGAACCATGCATCAACCTGTAATCAACCTATACCATAAACAAGTTCACCAACCTATACCAAACAACCTATAATCAACCTGTACCATAAACAAGTGCATCCAACCATGTACCAAGTATGTGCCAATCATGTATCAACTACTCATCAACTATGACTCATCAATATGTACCAACATCATCAACTATACACCTCATGTATGAGCCAACTCATCAACTACTTGTCTCAACCATGTACTCAACATGTACCTCAACCAAAATCCCTCATGAATTTCATCATCCAAATCTGATTTGTAACTCTGTAATAGACCTGGTCAATATGATCACATACATGCAAACCTTCCTTAACTTTAACAACAAGAAACTAGGATTTTCATCAAACTTTTCTTTAGGCTCACATGACTAGTTTTGGATTAGTCAACAACCCTAAATTGAAATAATCATAACTATGTACCTGTAATGAATAAAGATCTGAAAATAGTGCATAATGTTCTTCAGTGTGTTTTATGCAATTCCTCCAGGTGTCACTACTTGGAACCTCTCAGAAAAGGAGTTATATAAAAAATGGCATACCTTGTTGAATTCTAGCTTATTCTAGAGAGCGAACTTGTAGAGTGTGCCCCGCACATAATATTTGTTGTATGGATATGAAAATTTTACACAGAATACTACAGACTGTACTCTAACCAACACATTTGGTCTTACTTAATTTGGATATGTTATGAAGAAGTTATGACTTTTTTACCTAAAACACCTGTTTTAGACTAGTTTCAGGACTAGCCACAAACCCTATTTTCCACGGAGTGTAACTCCAAAACTACAATGACCCAAAAGTTAAAATTTGTACCACATCTACTTGGATATGTTTTATCAATGGCCTATCAATTTCACGGTCTGAATCATTCTAGAAAAAAAGTTATCGCAAAAATGGTGAGATGACCTATAAATAACATACCTTAGAAAGCATTATCAAAATAATTTATCCTCCCTTGAATTTCGACCTTCTTTACTTCACCTTCTCTCTGAAATTTGTCTTATATATGTTTTGGTTACCTCAGTCACCTGTAGATATTCAATATGCTCAAGTGTGATTAAAATGAGAGAGCCTTGCCTCTTATTTATACTTTCATGTAGCTTCCTCAAGGGGTTACCTTTTAACAATCTTAACCCACTTTCCTTATTTTAGGGCTAACCAACTTCTAACCACTTGTCCAATTAGTAATTTATCCATTAAATTTATTATTTAAATAGTTTATTTTGTATCCACTTTGACTTATAGTACACTCATCACTTCACTATATTATTTACCTTCTAAAAATCTCTTAAACCACTTTGACTACTTTGACCTTTTGGGGCTTCTAGATGACTCATGAGGGTTCTCCAACTTCACATGGCCATAACTCTCTAACTGTGAGGATTTATGTGACGTTCCACATACCACTGGAAATGGAATGACATGTACTACCCATATAGAATAGTCTTACCTTAAAATATATTAAAACTCATACCATTATACATCAAACAAACTTGGGTCCATTCCCCAAACCTTTGTGCTACCAGAATTTGTTCAAGGGTTGACATCAATGACAACCAACCTTAATCAATAGTTTCCTCAAGATGTACAACATTACTATCAAATTATTTTTTTTAGTTGATCATATAGTGCGAGAAACTCATAGATGAGGAAAGTTCTTGCACATTTATTCTTCTCTAAATAAAAGAAAAATGTTTCCTCAACTCAATGTTTCCCTTATGAAGTCGAAGAACTCTTTTATCTTCCTTTCATAATAATGCTCAGACAAATATTTCTCTTGGAATTATCTTTTGAAGTGTCTCCATGAGATCCTCTTCTCATCAAGGTGCTTGGCTTGCTTAACCTGATCCCATTATATGGATACTTAAACCTCTTCTCTTTTCCTATGCTCACCATTGAAAGTTGGTGGATTAATTTTCCTGAGTTCACCTTGCAAGATGTTTACCTCAGAACTTCTTCTCTTCCTCATGATAAGGGACACACTTGGGCTGCTACCTGGCCCTGAACCTGCATGAGTTCTTCTGGTGGATTGCCTTGGAGAATGATGGCACCTGGTCATGCTTCTTGATTGCCTATCATTCCCATGAGCATCCCTTATGTTATGGGATTTGGATGCAGTCACTTGTCTAGCACTAGCTTATTGCTTGGTTCCAGAGCATTTGTTAACTTTCTTATGCAACATATTTATACTTTGAAGTATCTCTTCTTGAGCCTTCATAATCCTTTCATTGACAACCCTATAGCTTTGCACTTCCCCATGCATGCTTCTCATAGTTATATGCTCATGCTTTCCTCTTCTTCTATTTGACTCTGTCTCAACATTTCCCATGCTAACACAAATACCTCTGATCTCAAAACACGAATACCTATGATCTCAACTGTAACACTCCTATATTTTGGTGCTCAAAACACTCCTAAGCATAATGGAATAAGTGTAATTACATATATAAAGGAAAGGAAAATAAAGTGGCAAGGCGATAAATCCATTTCAATGCCAATGATTGACCTTTGTTTCAATTCCTTAGATATATTTGGCAATGAGTGGTCGAACTTAAGCTATATAGTTAGTCCAATCCCAATCCTATGCCTTATGATCTATTGCATTATAGTGAATTCAAATCCCTTTCCTTATGAGTTTGGTAGGGCTCAACTACTGTGAGTGGTAGGGATCATTCCTCATGGCTGTAAGATCACTTAGCATCTTCCATAACTCCATTCCTCATATAAGAACCAAATTTGTTTTTCTTGTACTTCTAATTCTGCAAGAAATGTGCATGTAATAAACATTGTTAAAACATGCATAATATAAAACATTTCATTAATTAGAATACAAGTTATTATTCTCATCAATTCATGAAGAACACAATTCACCAATTCAAAATTTGATTCCATAGATGCATTCATATCTGAAACAACTCTCGATTGGTTGTGTTCGTGCCTCATTCTGAGTTCTGAGAGATTCAAAGTTACAACATTCACATGTTGCAATTTCCACTCTCTTACTGCTACAAAAATATCTTTATTACTTTATGATAAATTTTATTGCCTAATTTAGAATTATGGGTGGATGTATGTCTTCTCCTCCTTAATACATTTCCAATGACTATTTGTTTTCTCAAATCTAAGCTCTAAGCTGAAAGTTATGGTCCACAAAAGTTTAGACCCTTTTTCTCATTTTATCCCTATATGCTACATGTGTATTCTTTCTTTTCCTACAAATTTTCAAGTACCCATATCCCAAATATGGCTCTACGACTATCTTCTATGAATCATAATCTTTCCACGGACTACTCTTGTGCATCAAACGAAGTTTTGAGCAAGGATTTACGCCCTCTGGAAGTAAACCGGTGCCAAAATTTTACCTTAACTGTTTCAGCTGTAACTTTCTCATAGTAGCTTTGTTTTGCACATGGAGTAGCTCATTGGATAGCTCTATCCGAGTTACTTTAATTTAGATGCAAAGTCATAGTTTACCTTAGTTCACTTTAGTATTGTAGGTTTTGATTGCCTAAAAATGTCATTAGGGCCTCAAAATCGTCTCGTAAGTTGAAGACCTTCAAAAACTATAAAATTTTAGAGAAATTTAATTGTTTATAACAACCTTTTAAATATGAGTCGTCGATCTCAAATGGGGTGAAATATGATTCGTTGATCCGCAAAAACCTTCCCCAGGCCCGCAGATTAATTTCCACCATTGATCACCAACTCGAAGCAATCTGGATCATTGATCTGAGCTCCATTGATGATCAACATTTTTCTTTGGATGCACACAACACTTTTCAAAAATTGTTGACCCAACCATCGACCATCGACCCTTTCCTTTGAAAACTGATTGAAACACATCGCTAAAACTGTTAACCCAACCATTGGCCATCAACCATCGACGATTCTCATTAGGGGATGAAACACCTTACCAATTCAGCTGACTCGACCATCGACCATTCCTGTTGACTGACGAAAATACTTCTCCAATTCGATCAACCCAACCATCGACCATCATCCATTTCTTGGTTGACGAGGAAATATTTGATGTGGCATGACACGTGGATACCGACATAACATGACACATAGACTCTAACATGGCACTTTGGCTGACGTGGCATGACATGTGGATGTTGATGTGGCATGACACATCATCACCCTCTTTTCTTCATCAACCATTGGTAGTTTCGCTTGGATAAACAACACTTCATCGATTCAAATGACTCAACCATCGATGATCGATGCTTTCTCTTGCTCGATCGAAACACTTCATCAAATCGACTAACACCCGACCATCGATTGTCATTGATTTTCGTTGGTGACTGTGTTATGAGAAAAATCTCTCTATGACTAGGGGTATACCACAACAGATGTAAATGACTACATAAATCAACTCTAATCTCATGTATGCTATATAAACAAATATTCTAGCAAGACAAGATAAAAGGCCTACCTCGTCCAGACGTTCGATGAATTCCACCGTTGATCACTTGACTCAAAGAAATACACCTGCAACTTGTCCTCAACAAAAAAGAAACACAAGCATATGGTGATAATATATACTATCAGCACATTCAATAGCATAATCCATCAACATTCATAACAAATACGCCCATGGAATAACAATTCAAATATTTGAAAGATATTAATTGGACGAGAAAAGAGTATTTCTATTAAAATGTAATCAACAAAAGTGAATGAATTACAAAATTTTGTGTCGGCATGGTTCAGAACCAAGAAACTAAGTCCCTTCCAGCTGGGTCTCCACCACTTCAATCCTCCACCAAAGGAAAGCTCATATAAGAGAGACAATTATATTCTCAATCAAGTAGGGATGATCCAGGTGGATATCGGTGGCCACCCACCTTCTCCAACTGGCCCAAAACATGTGTTTGGCAATTTTGGTAATTTACTATTTTTAGCAGTTTTTAACTTCTGGGGCCATTTTGAGGCCCTAAACAATGTTTTTTGAGAAAAAGAGGAGCAACATGGATCGTAGATCAATGTTTCTCACCCAAAAGTTGTAGTTCTCGGATATATCTTTCCAACGAGCTATCAAGCACCCCAAACGGAGATCGTATGCAAAAGTTGCGCTCCTGGAAAGTTGACATATCAACTACCCCCATCGAGGCCCACAAACCTTTTGGCTTTTCATCTTCCAGGGTTAGGGTTTTGGATGTTACTTATGTTAAAAAGGCCCTCAGAGCCTCATTGTAAGAATCATCTTCTCACGTATACGAGTAGCCGTCACATCTCTTCTCAGAGATAAGCTACCACCATTCTAGCGAGTCTTTCACTCTGTATTTTACAGTCTCTGTACATTTATTTCATTAATAGAAATCGTGTATTACTGTATATCTGTGAATCTTGTTTTATTTCCACTATATATTTGTTATATTGTTGTCTTTCTTGCAATATCTCTGAATATTTCTATGTTATATCTCCACTCTCATTTCGTGCCGAAAATTATCCGGATCAAGGGAAGAGCTTGGGGGCTAAACAATGTGTTCAGATTTAAAAGGATAAAGGGATGAAAACTCAATATGAAGTGAATAATTTCTCCAGAGTAACTTTTCTCTCAGAGTTGAATTCTTCTCCCCCTTTTATATAGCTCGGATTTGGCCCATTTATAGCATTCAAGTGGAACTGAAGGGCCGAGTTAGAACATTTCCAATATATGGAAGGTAAAGGATCGCGGATCTCGTGACGTGACATGGAAACCCAATACCATTTTTTAATTTTGGGCACAAAACCCGATGTACATGAGCTATAGTGGTGCAACCTGCATATACGCATGTTGTACAATAGGTAGGGCACGTATATGTGGAAAAATAATGTTTTTAGCTCCAGGATTTGCAAAAAGGGACTTCAAGTCTACATAGGGAAATGGGAAAAGGCCCTTTGTGAAAGTTTGCATAGGGTGAGGCAAATATTTCTATAACAAACTGAAAAACTTCGCCAATTCGGTCGATTCGACCATCGATGAATTCTCTTGGCCAACTCCAACACTTATAAAATTTTCGACCAAAACTCAGATGAATTTGGACTATCGATCTATCGTTCAAAAATGATCTTGATTGTTGATCCATCAAACTTTTCCCAACTTTGTTGATGAATCTTGACTGCCAATTTGTTCTATTTTCCAAGCTCCAAAAACAAATCCTAACTGTCGATTGGCTCCAACTTCCCAACGGCCGAAAATGAATCTAGACAGTGGATCTGTCTCATTTTCCCAACTTGCAAAAATGAATCTTGATTGTTGATCTAATCGACCTTACTAACTCCAAGAATCTTATAAATTTTTAAATGTATCACAATGAATCTAGGTCGTTGATCTCGAGATCAAACATGATCTCGACTGTCGATTCATTGAACTCTACACTATTCTACAATGACAATTAAAACACAAATTTCGACATTCCATATCAAATTTTAACTATGAAACTTTGTAGATTGACTCCATTAAACCTCTTAGACAATTTTGAGGTATTTAAACTCAATTTTTTCTCACGAAATTGGGGATTTCTCTCTTATTTTTCATCATTTTCCCCCAAATTCGTACATACCGAAATCTGCAACAGTGAATTTCCCAATTCGCACTCATCCTGGCCTATACAAGCCTTGTGTTTGAATCACAGGCTCTGATACCATAATGTAACATCTCCCAACCCAGCTGAGGTCCATTATGTGCGAAAAACCCATAAAAGAAAATTTTCTTCTAACTAATTGTTTTCTTGTAGCTTACCAGCGACCAATTACAACCATATTTAACTACTTCATGTTACCATTAATTAGATGCATCTAAAATATTTTTAGACAAGAATGAATGCAACTAATATTTCACACAACAACATGTAAAACCGTTCTCATGCATAGAGTAAAAGCACAACAATTAAACACATAAAATAACACAACAACAAGATAAAATACTTATCTTTCAAATTAGTTGTGCAACCAACTGCTTGGGATAAACGTTCCACCCAACCATAGAATTTTTGTTCCAAATCTCAACAACAAGTCACCCTTGAGCACGAGATAGAAATCCACAAAAGAGGCTGGTCTCTCACTGTCCACTCACAACTCATAAATCTCACAACCCACTCATATTCTCTACATCTATCTCGATTTTCCACCATCTCTCTTCCTCTTGACCTGCCCAACCCAAGGAATGTACCCCTTCATTGATCTCAGTCCCTCGAGCATCCCATTAATTTATGAGGGTCTCTCTAGCACACATAACCAATAATCTCTCTGCTAGGAACTCAAGGGAGCTCACTTCTAGGAAAACTACCAACAAACACTGGTTGTTACAGTGCAACTCACACAAGATTTCACTCTTTAGGCCTAAAAACCTGACTCTTCGGTCTTCAGATCCAAAACTCTCAAAAAATGCTCCGACATGCTCTAGAATTCGTCCTTCATTGTTGTTCCAGCTCCAAGCTCTCTTTCTTACTCTCTTCTTGTTGTTGATGCCAAAAACTTCCTTGTCTAAAACTGTTGTCACAACCCATATGAATTTATTCTCCTTTGGATGCCTTTATTGACTCCCACACTTCCCCAATATGATTGTACTCAGCCCCTATGCTCCCAATAAATATGGAATGTGACTTCTCACACCCACCCTCTTACATGCATTGAATGATTGGCTTTGGGGACACTCGATCAAAAATAGATTTTAATACATAATGATAATAAAAATTGAGGAATGTCGGTGGAATTAATAGATGTGGATAATTCTCCCTTGGACCCCTCTCTTAGAAATTCTCCTAGACCCTCCCCTTTATCGTGGATTAATTCAACCCCCATCTATGTCCATGTCCCCCAATGACCAACATCACATTTTATTATTAATACTTTGAAACACATTTCACATATACATCACTTGGTCGTAGCCACACATTGTATCTACAATAACCATTAGTTAAACTGAGGATTATAGTGGGGATGTTACAATACACACACAAAAAATATGTTTCAAGGAGTACACATTGACAACAATGATGCAAAACTAATGTAAAGTTGACATAAAAGACGATGCACCCTATTATGTCGTGCATTTTTTTTTATTGAATAATTGCATTGAGACATGACACTATAGTCCTATATTTTCATAGTGTCATGAGGTTGACACCAACAACTTCCCAAAGAAAACTCACATGGACTTAGAAAACGAAAAAAAAAATCCCTATTAAATAATTCCTTTAATTCCCCCAAAGTTTTGTCTTTATAACTTTTTTTTTGTATTTTTTACATAGTTCAAAGAATAAAAAAAGGAGGTGGGTGCTCACATTTTAAGTAACTTGGGTCTCAAGTGCGTAAGAGACCATATGTCAACAAGAAAGAAAAGTGAATAATATACATCAATCAGTCAACAACCCAAGTGCATTCCTCCCCTCTAATGGCTATGATTTGTGTACATTAAATGTGGAAAAAAATTTACAATCAATAGATGGAAGAAAGCAACAAAAAGTAATGCGAGGTAGTAAATAGCCAAATAAATGGGTGGGAGATGACATTGGTAAGACAAGAAAGATATGAGAAGGGACAAGGAGGCTAACAATCAAAACTTAATCTAGAATGGCTCTCAATCATTTGGAAAATTCTCAAGATGGACATCACTTTTGTAGGTGAGAGAGACAAGTTCATTGTCATATACCTTGATGACATGATTGTTTTCTCCAAGACATATGAAGATCACATCAAGCATTTAAGGCAAACCTTTGTGAAGTGTAGGAAGTTTGGGTTGTCCTTGAAAGAAAAAAAGTTTTATTTTTCTATCGAAGAAGGAAATATTCTTGGCCATATATTATCCAAAGAAGGGGTGGAGATAAATCTGAAAAGGGTGGAGGCAATTCAACAAATTGCTCAACCTAGGAACAAGAAATATGTACATTCTTTCTTATGCAAAATAGGTTTCCTTAGAAGGTTTGTCCCCAATTTCGCTGAAATGGTGAATCATATTGCAACATGTTGAAAAAAGACCACGAAGTCAAGTGGACAATTGAAGCTAAAGAATCCTTCCAGCAGATCAAAGCGGCCTTGGGAGAAGCTCCAGTTCTTATCATCCCAAGTTACGATAAATAATTTATCATTGTTTCTTTCTCATCAACCCATACAATAGTTGTTGTGTTGCTGAAATAAAATGAAGAAAATCAAGAGCAGCCCATATCCGTTTTTAGAAAATCCCTAAGAGATTCGGAGTTGAAGTATAGTAGCATGGAAAAGAAGGATTATGCATTAGTCAAAGCATTAAAGGATTTCAGAGAATATGAACTGCACTCTAAAATAACGGCTTATGTACCTACCAGTACTATAAAGGACATCCTCATACAGCTTGACAGTGAGGGAAAAAGAGGTAAATGGATTTCTAAGATTCAAGAGTATGACGTGGATATCAATCCTACGAAGATAGTAAAAGGACAAGGATTAGCCAAAATGTTGGTTGAATCTAACTGCAAAGTTTTAGACTTGAATGCACTATTGAAAAACATTGTAGTAGCAGAGTCTGAAGAGGATAAAGCCAGAGCTACAAGTAAGTGCCAAATTTCCTCGGTCTGATTGGTATAAATACATCATCTTTTTACTTGCAAAATGTTAGTTACTCACCAGCATGGGATAAATCCAGAATTATATCTATTAAGATTAAGGTTGTAAAGTATTGCATTTTGGGGGAAAATCTATTTTGGAAGGACCCAGGGGGGATCCTACTAAATTGCCTCACTGAAGAAGAATTTAGGGTTATTTCACAAAATGGGTTGAGGCCATACCTACAAGGAAAGCTACTGATACACTCATCATAAAGTTCATAGAGGAAAATATCTTAGCCAGATTTGGATGCCCAAGAAAGATCATCATCGATAATGCTCAGGCTTTCATCTCTACCAAATTGGTTAAGTTTTGTTAGGACTATAACATAGAGTTGGGACACTCTACTACTTACTATCCTCAAGGAAATAGTTTGGTTGAATCCTCCAATAAGAAATTTATCAAGATTATCAAGAAAATGTTATCTCAAAACAAGAAGGTATGGGATTCCCACCTAAAATATGTTGTATGGGCAGACAAAGTTAGAATTAAGAGGGCAATTGGAACTTTCCCTTTTCAACTGGTGTTTGGGTTGGAAGTTATTTTCCCCATTCAACGCAACCTCCTTGTGATGAAATTATTGCAAGATGAGGAGACAAAACCAGATGACATGCAAAGAAGAATTAATCAATTGACTCAAGTCCAACGGGTAAGAGAACAAGTTCAGATAATGTCCCAAGCTCATGAAGCAAGAATAAAAGAAATATTTGATAAAAGGACCAAAGAAAGAAATTTAATGGCAGGGGATTTGGTCCTGAAATGGGATGCTCGAAGGGAAGCTAAAGGGAAGCATGGAAAGTTTGATAATATTTTGCTTGGACCTGGTGGTTGCAACCCAAGATAACAACACTTATGATTTAGCTCAGCTGGATGGAGAATGGTTTGGGGCTCCTGTAAATGGGAGGTTCCTCAAGCACTTTTTGCAATACTAATCACTACAAAAAAAAAATTCCCTATACATAAATAATTCCATTTCATTGTTGTTCATGAATTTTTAATTTTACTTCATTCATCTTTTGTTACTTAAGCAAGTATGTAAGTTGCTAACATTGTAAGTTGTTGAGCATTTGTGTTTCCAATATCAGATCAGTTTTTAGTTCTGAAGGAGATACATCATCTTGAGGCAAACTCCATAATCCAATAAAAGAAGGAACTTGGTCTATAGTTCTCAGCAAACCACAGGGGTATGATGTCCCCACTGGAGCCAAATGTTAGTACCATTTTTGTTCCTATTAAATAAATGAGGATGATTGAAGTTACAAGACCTAGATCAGATGAGTTAGTAGTAGGAATTCAAGCTTCTAGAGCCTCTACGCAACCCAGAGTCAAATGTTCCTAAGGAAACTTGAAGAAAATAGAAGAAAATCAGCGCTCTTGTGCGCATAATGCAAAATTTAAGCCCTTGGGGCTTGTTGCAGTCCAAAAATATCTTGTCACAGTCCAAAAGGAGCCTAAACACAAATAAACCAATGTCTTGTCATGAGGTCGTGGCCTAAAAGTGCAATATTTCAAAGGTTTGTCGGACCCCGAGAGATGGACGACTCAGATTTGCGTCGCATACCCAACATTCCAAATCAATGGTTGCCGGAGTTCCCCTGGTGACCTAACCCTGATCACTATGAATGGGCACCTCCGAAGGATGACCCATATTTTCCTTTAGACTTCTTTTAGAGGAGACCGATCAACAACCCAAATCTCATGGTGCCACCAGTTGTGCCCCCGAGAAGATCGACGGTCTAGATTTGATCTCAAGTGTTAAATTCTCCCAGTCGAGGGTCTCATTAGCATGCCAATGAAGTTCTAACATAGCCAATAAGAGAATGGCACATAGACATGTGAAATCTACCATATGTACAAGTGAAAATCTCAAATCTAGGTGACACGTGTCCTATTCCCCTGCCATGCTAGTATCACTGTGGGCCAATCTGTGACTTCCACGTGGATAGGTGAAACCCATCACATGCATAGGTCAACACACAAAAAATGGGTGACACGTGTCCCACTCCCCTTCCACGTCAGTTCCAACGTTGGCCGGTGAAATTCTACCACATTTTAGGGTGATGTCAGCATGATAGTGTTCGTGCCTTAGTCGATTTTTTCTATTGGATCAAGGCAAGATAAACGGATCTTAGTTCCCCTCAACCTTCCAAGGGACGGTTCATATTTGTCTTGTGGGCCCCTTCTGAGTCCCCCCAACGGAGTCTTGTTTGAACTTAATCCTTTAGTGCTCTGAATGTGCCCCTGTGATCAATGGTCTAGATCCAATCCTTTCTGTGGTGCTAGATCGATGGTTATCGTAGTTCCTTCATCGAGGTTACTCACAGGTCTCGACTCTGAACAAATCCAAATGTGCCCTTGTGATCAATGGTCCAGATCTGATCCTCTCTGTGACATCAGATCGTCGAACCTCATTGCATCGAAGAAATATCAATGAAAAAGATCAAAGAGAAATCATTTTTATTGAAATGTAAAGAGATGACATCTCGACATGCCAGCAAATCACCTTCCAGACCTGTTTGAAGTTGCCACGTGTCTGCAGGACTCAGTTGACGTGAACGATGGCGCCATCAATATTGAAGCGACAACAAACTTGGTCAAGGAAAAGCAATGGCTCATTTTCAATTTTAATCACAGATCGATGGTTCTGATTCGATTTGATGTAATCCTCGAAGTCCTTGACATCAGACTTTCTGTTGAAGCCCCAATTTCACACCTCTAAGAGGACTCACTCCGACAGCGGGCCAGATCTCATTATAGCTTAGATATATAGTTGATATTTAATCTTGGAGATCTCTCGTCGGAGCCGTGTTTGGAGCCTAGGCCCCGATCACTCCGACGATTGTGACTTTAATCCATGGTCGAGATTGCTCACCAATTTTGATCTGACGGTTGTTGAGTCTCACGCTTGTGCAATTTTAATTTTGAGTTGTTGCAGCAAGGTAAATGATTATAGGGATTTTCTAAGGGATAGGGTGTGGTCGATATCTTTCCCCGCCCATATCTCCAACTACTCCATGATCTCAGCATAATAGAATTTCACCCAAGTGAAGGTAAACCAACTTTTACCAGGAGGAAAACCACTCAATAATCAAGAAGCGGGAAGCAATTTCAAGAAGTTGAAAATGATTTCAAGAAGCAGTTTTAGGGGATGAGAGAGAGAAATAAAAGACAAAGAAGGCACCCATTGTTGAGGTCAACACTTTGGGGAATTTAAGAGTTTCTTATAACCAAATCTGTTTGACCAAAAACCTTGAGCACAGTTAGTTGACAAAGGCAACATGCAACCAGAGATTTCTCCCCTACATTTAGGTTTCAGTCTGTGATTCCCCCATCTATTGTATTTATGTTCATGTAAAGCATCTCCTACAATTTTTTCTTTCTTGTATCAAATCTGGTTTATAAAGATCAGACAACAGATTATGCCTTATTTTCAGTGTTACTGCATGATGTTTAATCCTGATATTAGAAATGATTTCTTCTAAATGAATGGCCATTTCTTATCAGTTTCTTGTACATTTAAATGATATGCAGAGGGTACCTCCTTGAATTTGAATGTATGAAGATATTAATTGTTTGAAGCATGTGTTTATTGATCTATTTACACATGTTAGAGTTGTTGAATTCTTAATTGTTCAACATGTTATTCTTTTACATGGGCTACAGGATTCATTTTTAACAGTGCCCTGCATGTTTACTCTATTTTTCATCTAATCCATCATTTCATCCTCCTTCAAGATTTATTGTTTGATACATTCATGGAAAAATTCCTCTAATAGTTGAGAGAATTTGTCAGTTGAACTGAGACTATTTGAGGTCCTGAAATTTTGAGAAAGAGAGAGGGAAAAACTTCCCAAAATATTTCACAATTAGTTTACTACAAATCTGGCATTAAGATTCATCCTGATTCTTGGCCCTTGGGGTGCCTTGACATCATTCCAATAATAGCCTGGAACATCTCGAGGGATAATAGATGCATGTACTTCTTCAAATGTTTGTTTGTCCATGTTTATGAAATATTCCCACAGGACTATGTGCTTCAAACTCCTAAGGGAATATGAGACTATCAACTTGATGAGTCCATGATATGCTAAGAATTCTTGTTTTCCTCTCTGTAGTTTTAGGCTCATCTCTTTTAATGATTTAATAAGTAAGTAAGGGTTGCACATGTTTTAGTGGGGTTCCTGATTTGGAAGGTGCCTCAACTGGTGTAATTGTCTGAAATGGTAAGCATAGACTACACTTATCCTTCCCTCACATGTGATGTATTTGATGATATGATAAGTGACCTTTGGCCATGGGTGAGGGATTATTTCCCTTTCGATGCCATTTTATTCTCGTCATTTTTCTCATTTTGGAGGAACAATGCCTTCTTGGTACTAATGGATTCTTTCCTCTCTTCTTTATCCCAAGGGATGCCTAAGGGCAGACTAGAAAACTTGTTGATGGAGGCCTCATTAATTGCAATTGTTAGTCCCATTATTGTGGTCACATATTGATGTTCCCGTATATTTTGGAAATTATGAGCAAACTCGTTGGATACCTTATCATAAAATCCTATGAGTGTTTCAAAGTAGCCCAACCAATCTCATCTCTGAAAAATTTCTACTATCTCAGGATTATCATAACCCTGGAAGGCTTTGTTGGTTCTCTCCTTTCGAATCCAACTCCCATGGTTGTTGTCAAGGATGATGAATTGAGTTTCTGAGAAGAGAGAAAGGATAGAGGTTGGTTATTGGTTTCCTATAGAATGTTCAAGTTGAACTATTCCTTAGAGAGGATGACAAATTGAGCTGGTTTTTAGGCAAACATGGTGATAAAAATTTCAGCAAGGGTTTTGCTTCGAAGGACAGAGGAAAAATGAGGGTTTTCTTGACAATTCCTAGGTTGGTATGTTTCTCTACAGCTATTCCTATAGAAACTAATTTCTATAGGAACTGTGTAAATCAGAATTCCAGAGGATTTTTTTTCAAATACTCGCAAGAAACAATAGTGTTGAGAGTGTTCAACCATAGGTCTATAAACATAAGCATTTCGACAACTGATGAGAATTAAACACATGGGGAGTTGGTTCTATTTTTATAACAGAGCTCTACATGACTGTGACTGAAAAAATGGGTTTCTATAGGATGTGATTTATTTTTGTTCAAGAACCGTAAACTTTCCAGCAAATGATCATAAGTCAAAAAATATATAAATATTGAAGTAAATTCAACAAATGCTTGAGATTCGAGGTTCTTTCTCTGCCTAGGGTTTAAAATCTACTTGTAGTGATTCTTGTAGCATCCTCAAATTCTCCAACTGATTGTTTTGTTTGCCTTCCTCACCTGCGAGCTCGCCTTCTTGCTTCCACATAGCTTGAACCACTCCTTCTTTCTTCAGATTCGAAATAGTGCTCCAATTTTTTCCAACTCCAAGTTATGCCCCCAAATCTCGGATTGAACTTTTGTCTTGTCACACCAATCGACTTGATGTTTTCATAATTCCTTAATTCATGATTTTAACTCAAAGTAATGAACCTCCACTTAAACCATTTAATCTCCACATGCCAATTTGAATCTTGGCACAAATTATGCCACTCCCTATTGAAAAGATGTGAATGTCCTCATTTTCATCACCTTATAGACTTTATGAATTCTTGACCATATGAAATAAGAATAGATATATATAAATGAAGCTTAATTAAATGTGGATATGATAGATAGTTATGTTACCTTTGTTTACCTTTGCATGCACATTAATTTTCTTTTTCCAAGTGGTTGGAGGTGGTTTGTCTTCTTGATGGTGCATGTATATTCTCTTGATGTCCTCCTCGAGATCATATATGAAATACATTAGGATATCACGGCCTCCAATCGTTCTACATGATACATAGAATCATGTAGATTTGTTTCTACTGTGTTGAATATTTTCTACAGGATACAAAGTATCTTGTAGAATTTGATTTTTGCTATCCTAAGGGTGTATCTAATAAAAAAAAATGGTTGGAGAAAGTGGTTCTATTTCTGATATTATCATTTGAATTTATGATGTTGGTCTTGACTCTGATTGCTTTCCATTATTTGTAGAATTGGCCTTGTTAGGTTGATCCTATAGAATCATGTAGGTTGATCCTGTTGAATAACCTAGTATATTGTTTTTATTGAAATAAAAGGATAGAATGAAGCATGTTGGATATGGAAAGTGGTATAGATGATGGAAATGAAAAACATGGATAATCATATGGAGATGATGGAAAATGTTATGTATGAATGATGAAAATCATTGAAGGAAAATTTAGAATGCTTACTATCCTTATTGAGTTTTCTTTTTGCTGACTGTTGATTTTATTCCTATGTAGGTGGCTGCAGTAATGATGTTTTCAGTCCCTGCAAAAACAAAATGTTAGTACCCAAATTTTCTTTTCTTTTTTTTTTTTTTTTTTCAAGGCAGAGGTTCCATCATTGGTTTTCACGAATGCCTTGCCTCATCAAGCCTATGAGAAGTTTTATTGACGAGGATATTCATTTATTCTTTAGATCTGAGACTGCCTCCATTGGAGGTTTTCACCCTTAGATCTGTCCTAAATGCCTTTAGGAGGTTTTCATCTAGGATTTTTATTCTTTTTTCTCTCTCATATCTCTTTATTGGGATGGATTGAGAACATTTATGCTATCAATCACATCCAAATTTTATTTCCTCACTGTTGTCATGAATTCTTCTTTTGTCAGAGGATTATTGTAAGTCTTTAGTCTAAATCCATTCACCAGTAGGGATATTCCTTCTTCATCAATGGTTCTCATCTGAACTGAACCATTATCATAACACTTTTCAATAATGTAGGGTCCTAGCCACCTTGTCATCAACTTCCCTTTGAAGTCCTTAAACATTGATTCATATAGCAAATCCCAATCCCAACTTTTTGTACTTAATCTTCTTGTCATGCCAGTATTTTCTTTGCTATTGTATTACTTTAGTGTTGAAGAGGGCATGCATCCTGTACTCATCTAAGACATTTAGTTGGCTCAATATTTTTCATTGTGTTGCTTGTAAATTCTTGTCTAATTCAGTTGACGTTCTCAATGTCTAATATTCAAATTCAACAGTGAGCATGGCTTTCTTACCATAGCTAATTCAAAAGGAGTAAGTCATGTGGTAGTTTTCCATGTAATGTTGTATGCCCATGCTGCTTCTATGAGCTTCTTTGACCAACATTTCTTTTTCATGCTCATTGTTTTGGTGAGGATGTTTTATAACTCTTAGTTTGTGACTTCGACTTGCCCATTTGCTTGAGGATGGTAGGGTGTTGAGTTTATGTGGCAGATGTTATGTTCCTTCATGATTTATTTAATGATTCTTGATGTAAATTGAGGGATTTGATATGTGACTATCTCCCTTGGATAACTAAACCTTGATAATATTCATTCTTGGAGGAATGCAACTACATTTGGTTATGTGGCATCCTTCATGGCCCTTACTTCAACCCATTTTGTTAGATAGTATGTGCATACCAATTAACATTTTTTTTCCCTGATGGAGGATCAATTGGGCTTATGAAATCCATGCCCCACTTGTCAAATTGTTCCAATGATACTTGGGGCCGTAAAGGCATCTCATCTCCTTGTAGGTTTCCCCATTCTTTGACATTCATCACAATGTGAAGTGTATTGATGAGCATCTCTATGTAGGGTTGGACAATAGTATCAAGCTTGTAAGATCTTATAATATGTTCTCTTGGCTGCACAATTTCCTCCACATGGTTCATCATGATAAGCATGGAGGATACCATGCACATCATCTTCTCTTATGCATCTCCTCAAAATTTGGTCTGGACAAATTTTGAACAAATATCCTGCAACCCAAGTGTAGGTTGAACTTTTTCGGACAATCTTGCATCTCTCCTTGTAGGAGAAATGTTGAGGGAACTTTCTTGTTGTCAGATAATTTGTTATATCAGCAAACCAGGGGGTTTGTGTTGATATGGAAAATAGGTGCTCATCTCAAAACTGGTCATCGATCATGCCTTCTTCAGTAGGGCTAGTCAACCTGGATAAAAAATCTGCAACTAAATTTTACTTGCCAGGCTTATCGAGAATTGTTAGATCAAACTGTTGTAATAACATAAACCATCTAATCACCCTACCATTAATGTTTGGTTTATTTAGCAAGTATCTAATACCAACATTATATGTATGTACAAAAACTTTATACCATGTAACATAATGTATGAATTTATTGAGAGCATAGACAACTACTAAAAGTTATTTCTCCGTAACAATGTAGTTGATCTCTGCACCAACCATATTTTTACTTATGAAATAGATTGCATAGGGTTTGTTGTCTTCATTTTGTCCTAATACTTCTCCTACAACCTTGTATGATGCATCAGTGTGAACGTGAAATGGAAAATCCCAATTGGGACCTTGTAGCACAAGAGCAATTGCGAGTTTTTTTGCTATTGTTTCAAAAGCTTGTTGACAGTTCAATGTCCAACAATGATATATATCTTTGGAAAACAAAGTAAAGAGAGGAGAAGCTCTCTTATTGAAATCCTTGATGAACATTCTATAGTATTCTGCATGTCCAAGAAATATTCTTACATCATTTGGTTTCAAAGGCATAGGAAGTAAAGTGATGATTTGTATCTTATCTTTGTCTACTTCAATCCCTCTCGAGGACAGATGATGTCCTAAAATAATCCCTTCATCCATCATCATATTAATTTTTCATTGCTAAGGGATAGATTCATTTCTCTACATATTTGGAGAACCTTATCTAGATTGTTTAAGGCTTCATCAAATGAATTGCCATAAGGGGTAAAGTCATCTATATAGATCTCAACTTTATCATGGATGAGTTATGAAAAGATGTTGAGGATTTCTCTTTGAAAAGTGGCTAGGGAATTACACAGGACAAAAGGTAAGACTTTGTATGCAAATGTACCCCAGGGGCAATTAAAGGTGGTCTTGTCATGATCCTCGGGACTGATTTGAATTTGGTTGTATCCACTAAAGACATCCAGAAAAGAAAAGTTTTTCTTCCTGGTTGAGACATCCAAAACTTGGTCAATAAAAGGTAGAGGGGAATGGTCCTTTCTGATAGCTTTTTTCAACTCTCGATAATCCACACATATACTCCACTTCCCATTCTTCTTTGGGACAATAACTAGAGGAAAGACCCATTCAATGTCTGAAATAGGATATATGAATCTGACATCAAGCAACTTTTGAAGTTATTGTTTAACTATGTCTTTCATTGCAGAGTCCATCCTTCTTTGGGGATGCCTAAAAGGTTTGCATTCCTCCTTGATGTAAATATGTTGAGTACAAATAGAAGGATGAATGCCTTTCATGTCCTTATAATCCCATACAAAATCTTCAACATTTCTTTTCAACACATCTAATAGCCTTTGTTCTTGCTGACTAGTAAGTTTATTGTTGATTTTGAGTGTTTTTGCAGGGATGATTTCTATGGTTTTGACAGTTGGATCTTCTATTCAAGCAGTGAACAATGTTGTCCATAATTCTCTATTATTTTCAGAAGAAATTTCAGATCTGTTATCATCATTTATCCCTTCTATTTTCACATCGTTTGGATATTGATTTTACGGAAAATTTTCAAGGAAAGTGTCCTCGTCAATTGTACTATGAGTCAAGGATGTGTTTATTGTGTAGATGGGATAGGAAACTATTTGTGTCAGATCTTATTCCTCTTCCACCCACATAGGCATATTTTTTGTTATCAAAGGTTATGTAGGAGGGTAAAGAAAAATATTCTTTTGGAATAATCCATTAGTGATATGCATATTGCCTTCTCTACAACCAATGTATGCATCTACTATGGACATCCAAGGCCTTCTCAAAATGAGAGGATATTCATTGGATTGATACTTGGGTTGCAGGACTAGGAATTCAGTAGGGTACTCCCAAGAATCAATGGAGAAGATAATATCTTCCAACATGCATTCAGGTTTGACTGTAGACATGTCTGCTAATTGGAGGACAATGCAGGTGTCTCTCAAAAATATTTGAAGGTTGAGTATTTTCATAGTATCTTTATCCATAACATTGATAGCAACTCCTAGATCAATAAGAGTATTTTGGATCAAGGTATTATTAATATGTACATTTACTAAGGGACTCCCTGGATCCAAGTATTTAGGTACAATAAACTCCCCAAGCATAAGGTCAACTAACTGTTTTATGACATTTATGGTAGGAGCATCTTTTATTTTTCTCCCTGATCTTCTAATGCATTCTTCCTTGATATATATGTTGAAAATGGGCACATCCTTAAGAGCTTGTAAGAGAGGTATCTTTATGCACAAATTCTTAAGCTCTCCTAAAAGTTCTTTTTCCTGAGATGTATAAGTTTTATTTTCTTGTAATCTTTCAGGGTAAGGAGGGGTTTGTGGTTGAGGTAAGGTAATGTCTTCTTTCTCAGATTTTGTATTTTGTATGAGCTTAGGTTGTTGTTTCAAAAAAATTATTTATCTAATATTTATCTCTTGTAATTCCAAAGAATAAGTATGATAAGTTGTATCATTGTTGTACACATGTTGAACTTGCTTGTTGTTCATATTTGGAGCAGGTCGTGTAGGTAGTTGAGGTTGTTTAGGAGGAAAATTGTTTTGAGTAGTGTTGTTAGGTTCAGGAGGAGGAGGCAATAATGCAGGTTGAAAGTTTTGTGGCCTCCATCCTTGTGGTAGTTGAATCCATTGATTTTTTGGCATGTTAGGAAAAGGTTGGTATGGAGGAGGAATTGGAGGTCCTTGATACTGCCAAGTTTTTTTATTTGTCCAAGGTGATGGGTTATACCATGGTTGAGGAGACATTTGAGAATTATATGCACTAAAATTTTGAGTAGGATTGAAGTTCAAACCTATTTGGAATGGTCTTGGTGCTCCAAGCCTCCTTTGATTGATGAAGTATAGTGATTCCACATTCTCCTCTGCTCCTCAAAATGTAGGTTTCAATCATGGAAAATAAGGAAATTTGTTAGTTGGGTGATTTTCTTCAGAAATACCACAAACATCTATAAGGTCTAAAGGGCGCTCATTTCTAGGATGATTTTTAGTGCATTTGGGACAATAGACGGCCAATGCCTTCTCTTCTTCCTCTTGTTTCTTCTTGATCTGCAAAGTTTCCATTTGGATGGCTAAATAGTGTAAAATACAAGTTTTCATGTCCTCTATTAACCCTCCTAATTCATTCTTTATATGAGTTGTAGGGTTAGAAAATTGAGATGCCAAACCTCTATTGTTTCTACCTTTCTTTCCGAAGGACCTTGAATGGTTCTTGAATATTCTTTTGATATCATCATAGTCCAAGTGATAGATATATCCATTGGTTAGGAGATTGAATGTTTCCATCAGATATTCTCTTACTCCTCTAAGTAAGACAAGCTTGAGTGAGTCTTCGTCTAGAGTGCAATTTTGATCTCTTTTGTAGCTTAGTTGAAATATCTCTTCAAAGTCTTCTAGAGATTCATCAGGTCCTTGTGTCATTATGAAAATCCCATCCCTTGTATCTCTTGCTCTACAATAGTCTCTATATATTTCATGAAAGGTATTTTTCTTTTAATCCCAAGTTGTGACACTATTTCCCTCCAAGCTCATAAACCATGTTAGAGATGAATCATTCAAGATAAAAGGAAAACTTTTGAGATTATGTTCATAAGTGGTATAATCATATGTCTTGCATATAACTGCAAAATCAAACAACAAAGTGTCAGGATCTTCAAAAACAAGCCCATGAAAATGAGGTAAGGCAGAAGGACTAATATTTTTCATCTTGGTTTCTCCATTGGATTCCCGAATAGGGAACTCAAATATTTATTTTTCACCGGCCATGGCAGGAGGTGAGGAATGACTCTCTTCTGAAATATTTTCAAATTCTCTAGCTTCCCTTTCCAAGAAAATTTCTAGTGTTTTAGGACCAATATATGGATTGCTTGGACCTATTTTTGTGGTGGGGGTTTTTGGTAAAAAAATTCCTTTCCTATCTCTAAGTCTATTCATTCATGAAATCAAAAGAAAGTGAAAATTTGTGTGTGTGTGTGTGTGTGTTTGTATATAATGAAAAAAGCGAGTGTGGCAAGGAGCTTATCAATACTCACACAAAGTGAAAGCACTTGGGTTGTTACACTACGAAAATTATATAGTGAATTTGGCCTTGTGACTGAGGTATCCTTTTTTTATTTCTCCAAGTCACACATAAGAAAACAAAAATAACATGCAAACTTCAGCACCTCCCCAGCAACGACATCAAAAAGTGATGGTCCCAGGAATAACAACAATGATTTATTGTACCTTTGGTTTTCTACTTTACTTGTGAACTCAGGGTTCATAAAAAGTTAAGAGGTGTTATGCACTATATGTGTCTTATGCAATTGTCGGTAGCAAAGGTTTGAGATGATCAAAGGCTAAAAATGTGTAGGAAAATTAAATGTCATAAAGCAGCTCTAAACTAATTACTTGAAGGAAACACACCAATATGAAAGGGTAGCTAATCTATATTGCATGGAAAGAACCTATTCTAACTGCATTAAAGAATATTGAATTAAGAAGATTAAACTGAAGCAAAAATATGAATTCAATCTAAGCTATGACATAAAGTTGTAATAAAAGTAAAACTACACTAATGCATGAATAAAGCAAGCTAACCCTTTGATCAATATCAATCTAAATGTCCTTTTATTGTTTATTGATGATTTCAGGAAAACAAGATTAAGCTAATTCAAAATATGAATTTGAAACAAACCTACAGGAGATTTCTATAGGAACTGTGCAGTTCTACAAGAACTGTACAGTTTCTACAGGAAACTCCTAAAGGAAGAAAAAAAAAGTCTAAAAAGGTAGTGCAAGTATTTAAAATCGTGAACAAAGCTAGACTATAAATAAACGAAGTGAATCTGAGGTTCTTGTCCTTGGGAGGCACCTAGGATTGTTCCAAGAGGCTATTGAACATTTCTATGGGATGCCTACTATGACTAGATAACCTATGATAACTTTGACAAAAGCTAGAATTAATTATGCAAAACTATATTAAACATCAAAAGTGAATAAAATACTATCTAAACATGCATGAAAATTGCATAAATGGTAACAGGGTCCTTGATCCCTCTTGGATGGGACCTACCCAAGAAGCACAAGGAGCCTAAAAGAAACTTTAATAGATTGGACAACAATGGGGCTCATCATATATTACTTATATGAGTTTGACATGCATGCAACAAAGTCCAGGCATGACAAGTAAAAGTATGGTCTTGTAAACCATATAAATGTGAGATGTTTTGACTTATAAATGTGAGATGTTTTGACTTAAATGTGAGATGTTTTGACAACATGTTATTTCATGAAAAGGGTATTTATTCAACATGAATTATGGTTTATGATTAAATGGTTTAAAACGATCCCATCATGGTTGATATTTGACTTTAGAAAATGAACATGAACTTTAATTCATTCTTTTCATTTTTCCATCTTCCACAAATTACAATTCATATATCATCTTCGTAGTCATGTATTTTTCCCTTTCCATGCCTTCCCTAGTTCATATCTTCAAAAGAATATACAAAGGTGTTTTAAAAGAATATTTTCAAGATCATATTTTGGAAATATGAAATGAAAGTTGGGTGATTGCAGAGTTATAGATTTTCTTCCCTTGTATTTCATTTATCCATACATCTCTCCCTTTTGTGCTTAATTTATGTGCTACTCAAAGATAATATTTAATCATGTTTAACAAATTGTAATTTATGTTTATCATGTTGAGTTTGTATCTTGATTTGAGTATTTTACACTAATGTTATAATAATGGCATATAGATGAGTTTCTTTAGTTGTCGTAGTAACCCCGGTGGAAATAGAGGAAACAAGGGTCGGAGAGGAAGAGTGCCTAATGTTTTCGGGCAATAAGGAAGGAATAAAAGAATGAGATTTTATATTCAATTTGATGCCAACTTAGAGGAGTTCAATCAACTGGTGCAAATCAGTTATTTGAACCTTGTTGGTCACCCTGCTTTGCATCCACCTCGAGCACCTATTTCTCCTCCTATGCAACCTCACCCGAACATAGCTTATTTTCTTGAGCCACCTCCTATGAAACCATCCAATGATGGCAGGGGAAACATACCTTCAAATCCTCCTTCTGGCATAATTTGATGGCCCGACGTCCCATTTCCACCACCTCCTCCTATGCATCCTATGCCTCACGTTGCTTTTGTGGCCTCCATGGCACATTCTATCCAAGTTCCCATAAAATATAAAGCACTACCCCTTGAACCTCAGTTGGATAAAGTAAAACAGTATGCAATTTCCCTAAGCTCTGACTCATCTGAGGCCTCGTCCATACGATCGAGACTACCCCCTGTTCAAAGTGAAAAAGATGAAAGAAAAATGACTTTTAATGACATGCACCCTGAGATTGAAAAGGTAGAAGAAAGGAAGTTTGTTGATCCAGACTTACTTAAGCACAGGGATGCTCTTTCAAAGGGTAGTAGAAAAAGGGAGGCTACTTCAAACAAAAAATACTATTTATGATTTTATTTTTATTTGATAACATTTTCACTTTGATATTTAAGGGATATTTTGGGATAACAGACATGATATTATTTTGAAAAACTTTTAATATCATGCCATTATAATATTTTTGGGAGATAAAAGTGTTTGATGATGTGGCATATTCATATTGGTTTCTTTATATATATATATATATATATATATATATATATATATATATATATGCTAATATATCCATGATATTTGATGAAAATCTAGAGTTACAAGGGAAATGTTGAAAATAAAAGGAATAAAGGACATATGTCAACCCCGCCTATTAATTATTATTTATCATTTACCCTTATTATAAAATAAAGTTGTCTTGTCCTAATTTAAGTTATTAACTTTATAATAAAAGGTAATTAAACCACTTAAACTACTTTTGAAGACATAAAAGGAGTAGAGCAAGGACAAACAAGGACATGACAAAATAGAGAGAGATATTTTTGATAAGGTTTTATCTTGCCTCAATTGAGAGTATATGTTCATTCATTCATTTCTGATTTTCTTTAGAGCTAAGTTATCTTGTTGATAGCAGGGTTATTCTAAAGGTAGCGAAAGAAACGAATGAGAAGCATTGATTATTGGCATGCTACAAAGGTCATTCATTCATCTTGAAAGTTTGTTTAGTCTTAATTAGAAGTTTTGAATTTAGTTTCAGTGTTGATTAATGTTAGTTTTGCATAGTTAAGACTATGATGCACTTGTATCTTGGATTGATCCAGTTCAATTTCCAGTCTTAATTTTCTTCTTTGAGACACCAGTTGTCTATGTATAAGTTAAATTACATCTTAGACTTCTAATTCTAATTCTGATCCAAACCCTCACAGAGGTTTGTAAAGAGAAACTTCGTTATAACTCAAAATGATATCAATAAAATCATTTGTTGGTTTCTTCTCATTTATGAGACTTTTTGTGCACTAAATTTTCATATTGATGTTATCTCTCATTTACTTATTTAACTATTTATAAATTCCATTTGCAAGAATATTTTCTATTTTTAAAATTCATTTCATATTAAAGCATACAGATTTTATAACAACATCAGATCCAAGAACCTATTTCTTGAGGTATGATTGAGATTTTTGATAGGCTATAAGCTCAAGGTGATAATCCCACCTATCTCACCTATCCTAGTGAAATTCAAAAATGATTGAGTGAGGATTTAAACATTCCTCCCATCAACATATAGCATTGAGCAAAAAAAAAAAAAAAAATGCAATCTCAAAACGACATACCTTATTTTTGTTTATGTTTAATTTTGATTATTTTTTATCTATATAGTTTTTGAAATAGTCCTTGACCAATTTAACCTACCCCTGAAAAGAAAAATAATAAGCAACTATTAATTTTCTTTGACATATATGATACACCCAAAAAACATTTCATTATATCATTTGATCGAGTAATACAATCGAAAAAAGAGGACTGGTTTGCTTAAACATTACACCAATGTCGATGCAAATTTAAATGAAACAAAGTAATTGCACTATGCATGAAGCACACATTATCAAACAACAAGAATGAATTGTTTTGGAACACATAGCAATCAGGATGTTGGTTTTCAAGATTAGCAGATTTTCTATGTAGTGGATTCAACTATGTCCGTGGACGTGGGGCATATAAAAAAAACAAAGAAATCATTTGCACACGTTTGTCAAATACATAAATTAATATGGAAGACCACTGGATAAAAGCAAGATACTAGATGAATACTTTCAACATCTCCAACAACTATTGTTGTCAGAGTGCGCGAGTGCAAAAGGATAGGTTGTATGAATTCTATACCCATGTGTTGAAAATAGACCAAGTGTTGACTATGCGGGAGACATAGTTGTGCAAAGGGAGGAGATATGGCCATAGAAAAAGCTTCCATCCAACCTAAAAGATAGCTAAGTAAAAAATCTTTTGACTATGAAATTGTCCAAAGATAAATAGATCACAGAGATGATATTTCTCTAAGGCGAAGGGCACGATGCGAATTTGCTAAAATGTATTTTCCACATATATCAACTACCTTTTGAATAGGTGTAATCATAAACAAAAACCATCGAGCAACTCAGAGATAAGAAACACATTTTCTTCACATTTCTTCTAGATCCCTGTCCTTTCCTCGTAAATTGGAGCAAATCAAGGTACCATAAATCAATGAGTTATCATGCAGATCACGTCACTTGTCACAATCCCTAATGTGGAACTATTGGAAGTATGGAGGTGAAACAGTGTGGGAGGATGAGTAGTATCAGTTCTCCGCAAAAGGTTTGAAAATATACCAAGTGTTAAATAGATCAAGTGATATCTCTATGTGAAATACACATGTGCAGAAGTTCAGATGATATAATTATGTCAACTATAGAAGTGCTAAGGCACCCAAGTCCACCAATGTTAGACCATAAGTGGTATGAATTCTCAGTGCAAGGGTTGAAAGTGTGGATTCTTAGTATAAGGATTGAAGATAGAGTAAGTGTTTGCTTTGCGGAGCATATGCCTGTGAAGAGCATGGGAATATCGCAACAACAAAAGCTTCCACACAACCTGAAAAAAAATGCTAAGTATAAAGGCATTTCACTACAAAATTTTTGAAACATAAATAAATCAGAGAGCTCGAATTGGTTTAAGGCAAAGTGCATGACACATATTTACTGAAGTGTCATTTCCAGACACATGAATAACCTCTAGAAAACATGTAATCATAAATAGAAACCACTATGTATTCCATAGAAAAGTAGGACATTTACTTTGCATCAGTTCTAAATCCCTACTATTTCCTCCTAAATATTAGCAAATCAACGCGCCATAAATGACTCGGCCATCCTCCAAATTACCTAGCTTGTCACAACCCATGGTGCATAGCTATTGGAAATGTGGACCTGTGGAAACATAGCAGCCTGTGAGGATCAGTGGCATGGATCCTCTTGTAACATCCCTATTACCAAATTTCTTCCGATACCATACTGTAACATTATCGAGCTTACTATTGAGAAATGCCACTCCAAAATCTAGTGCGCAGATTCTACTCTATAACATTATTCTGCACAGAATTACTTGAAGTAATGCGCTCAACCCCAAGTTGAGTCGCGCCAAACAACTTTCCTCATCTAACACAACTTATAACAACGAAAGTAACACAAAGCAACTGCGTGCACAAGTATACTAAGAACACATCACTATTGTGTGCATAATTGATTCTAAACATGTGATCTCTTATGTGTGTGCAATCGTTTTGGCGTCACACGCCAATTCTGTTTTCCTTATGCGTGCAGACTACTCCCCTGTGTGCACAAGTGAATCCAGAATACTCTGCACATAGAGTATTTCCTTATGCGCACGACCATTCTAACATTCCCTCAGAGACTCGTGACCATTATCATAAGGTTAACTTAATAGGAAAACTAGCAACAACTATCATACTCATGCACGACTACAAATATTGGCTATCAACACCACACTTAAATGTGCAAGAAACATTATACATAATAAAAACAATTACTTATATGCAACAGCATACAAGAATTAAACCTATATTAAACACAGATAATTAAGCACACAATAAATGAGACAAGCACATAAAAACACTTTTCTTTTATGAAAAATCACCAACTGTGCATAGAACTCGGACGTTCCTCCCAACCATAGACTTTGTTGCTCATATACTTTCAACTATTGGTCACCCTTGAGATGGGACTTAACTCCACTAGGGAAAAAATGGTTCCTAATACTAAGTTAAGGTCTGATAATCAACAAAATTGCTTAGTCCAAGGTGCCACTAATGCAACTATCCTATAGTCTCACATTCCCCAAATGCCTGTCACACCCAAGGAAGTGTGCCCCTTCTCTGCTCAATAGTCCCTCGGTTGCCCCACTTCCCTTCTAGGGTTCCAACAATAGGCCAGACAAGAAGTCTCAACGCCCTACAACTAATGCTCAGTTGTTATCACCGAAAAATTGCTTAGACAATGGATGAAGAAACAACCAATACAAAGACAACATACTTCCAGTATTTACAGAGCCTATTTTAGCAAGATGATCATCAGTATATTAAAAAACTCATGAATTTCTGCACATTCCCACCAAATTCAATGCACGCACATCTCTGTTGGTAAAAAAGCTCTGAATGTGCACTTTGCGCAACCCGCACAAATGTATCTAAAGAAACCCACGCGTATGCGAAAACAACGCATTTATGAATTTGGTTGGGCCTCAACCACTTCTAGACTGAAGTGAGTCAAGACAAGACCCCAAGATCGACCCAAAATCTCATCTTGGGATGACTGAAAAGATGGGATGTACCTCAAAGGGCCTCCCATTCACACTTGAAACAAGTTATGAAATACCTTGTTGTGGTTATATAAATAGATGGCCATTGCATTCTAAAATGGAAGAAGTTCATTGTATTGTTATGCTACCCAATTACTCTTGGAGAAACCATTTGTTCTCTTGAGAATAGTTTGAGCAAGCATTACATAGGGAAGGCATTCCACCCCTTGGGAAATGTTTCCATAGAGTTATTCACCATTTTTTATTCAAGATAGTAGAGTAAAATCTCTACTTTGAGGGATTCAAGAGCCCTCCTTAGGAGGAATAGGGGGTTTAGAAATCCCACATTTCTCCTCTTGGTGTTCTCAATTTCGAAGACCATTCTCTATTAGGTAACCACTCTTTGTGTCAAGTTTCATGCATCCTTTGCTTATATTTGCTTAGTTTTCTTTGCTTGTCATTCCTTGTTGTTCTATTTTCTTTCTTACTTACTTGTGGATTCAGTAACCTACTAACCATTGTTCTATGTTGCTTTTTTGGCCTATCAAGGCAACCAAAGGGGTATCTTTTTACTCATTCCAGTGACCAAAAGTACCAAACATATTAGCAACCATACTAGGGATTGGAATCCAAATTGCTCCTCAAGTAGACTATTAGAGTTGTTATTCTCATTTTTTGGTGTTTGCAAAGTCCAAAACCAGCGTATCCTACTCTTATGATACTAAAATTCAGACATGTGTCGATTCAATTCATTTCAAATTTTTGGCCCACCATTTTTGTGTGTGTTCCTGGGTTCGGGTCTATCAAATGTGCACATCGCACAGTTCTGCGCATTATCTACATTCACAGACTACACGCACTACACACAATGCGCGAATGTCTCAACATATAGTCGCGCAAAAGCCTTATTTTTCACTAATTGTAAGGCTTTTTAAGCCCATTTTTCACGAAGTAGCTTAGATTTATTTTATGCACTTTGTAATAGTAATAGAAAGCAAGCTTGGGTTTCATTGTTTCATATATACTTAGACACACATAGACATCTAGGGGGATTAAAAAGAACCATAACATATTTTATTTCCTTGGTTTCCATGTGGATGGCTTAAGTGTAGCATTTGAATTCCAGTCATTGAAAAGCTTTCCTTTTACAAAACATCACAATAAATCAAGACTAGAAAACTATTTGAACAATCTTGGAGTTTGCTCTTTCCTCACACCTTTGTGTGACCTTGGAAATCAGAAAAATAGATTGCTTGAAGAAACCTTCATCTCCCTTCCAAATCAATTGTTTTGGGAGAGTCGAATACCTCTTAGATTCCTTGTTGAAACGTAATCTAAAATATTTTTAAGGGTCCACACATGCCCACATGCACACAATCTTAGGATAGTTTCAAATTTTTAGAGTAAACCACCTAGGAAGTTTAAAAATTGGCAAGGGCCTATACATGCCCACATGTCTACAATCTAGGGATAGTTTCAAATCTTTCTTAGATTAGATAACATTCTAGGGAGATTAAAAGCTCAAAAGTAAGGACCCACATGTCCACCATGCTAGTTACCTAGGGCTTCTCAATTTTTGCAAGGATTGTTTGTGAAATTTAGTAAGTTAGAGATAAACAGGAATTGTAGAGGACCAAGCGATGTCCACATGTTAAAATTCAAAACACTAACTTATTGAAAATCTTCACTCACCGTCACTTTTTTGCACACAACATCACCACATATTCTAAATATTTTTTACTAGATACTTGAAACCGCAGTATGCTCTTCTCCTTGCGCCCCTAAGTGATATGGGGGAATCATAAAGGATTCATTTTTTTAGTGTCAATATTTTGGTCCCAACACTTTTAACAATGAGGTTGGCCCATGAACCCAACCTCACAACCTACTTTCACATCCTAAAAGCACCCATAAACAACACATTTTTAACCTCCACAGGAGGAACACCAAAAGAAAATTGTAGTCTAGGTTACGATTTTGGGGATAGGTATCCAAATAACTCCCCATTATCCTTTTTCTCATTGAAACTTAGATAGTTGCGAAGAAGGGTACCAAAATTCTCTCAATCAAGAATTCCTATAGCATAACACAGGGAGACACTAGTGAAGGATCGAAGGCCGAGGTCTAGTTGTTCTATGCGTGCCTCCTTGGGTCACCCAACCCTTGGAAAGTATCTAACCTGTGACCGATTTTCGACGTCGAAAATCTAAATGTCGTGCTTGATCGAGGTAACATGGTGGCCAAATTATAGGTTTATCTACCTCGATGGTGATTATGGGTTGCAATCACACCTTAATAAGATTATGAACGGTTGTTGGGAAATATCACCAGTCCTTTCGAGATATGGCCCCTTCACCCCTCATTATAACTGATTATTGATACCTTCACCAACTCCTCTTCTGGTGGATTCATGCCCCACTGTTGAGTGCTTTGGAAGGCCTAGTGCTTTTTTAGAGGAAAGACGATAGGTCTATTACGACGTGAGCATTTTATTTTATTCCCCTGCGAGGATAAAACCATCAACCATCTTACATTCTTACTTGCTTTATGTATGATTGTTATCATTTGATTACATGCAATTTTAAATTACATTGTCGAGATAGTTTGCAAAACACTTGTTCCTTTATTTTTACCACCATTTGCACACATTCACATATAGTCTAAAACCATAGGGGAACCACAGCATCCCCGTCGGTCTCGACATCTGAAAAAACCTCCCCCCAATATTGGGAGGTGTTCCCAATTTGGCTGACACGTCAACACAACCAACACACACACTAGTGAGTGCCATTGTTTTAGGATTAGCTTTGCTTGGCAGCACTATCTAGAACAATCCACCCATCTTGTAGCCCTTCCTCTTTAGGAATTGGCTCTTCAACCATCAACCACCATGGAAGGACTACAAAACCTACCATATATAACCCCATCCTCTTCTCAGTTAGGACAAACTCGGGCTTGCTCTCCTAGTTATATTGCTCATCCACCACACACAAAGAGTAAGAAGAGAAACACCCACTATCAACGCCCATGGTATGGGGGGAACTCTTGTACAGATGGGGGCACTCATAGTGCCCACCAAAACTACAATCAAACCAAGCATAGATATACCACCCATACATGGAATAATCAACCTTGCCCATTTTGTGAGCTTTATGGTCACCTAGCCCATTAGTGCCTCGAACTCACTACAGAGCTAGTCCAAGCAATTTGTTTGGAGCACACGCAACACAATAAACTTAGTAGTTCTCTTTACAATACTTTGACATTACCCCTCCCCCAACATGCACCCATTACTCCATAAGTTAAGGTTTCATGCACCTCGACATCATTTGTTACCCCTCAAATGGGTAACCCCCCCTCACACTCAATCTACCTCATGACTAAAGCTCGGTCATGTAGACTTGGGTCACCCCTTCCACCTATAGTAACAGAATGTCTACTAGACCTTATCCTTGTAAGGGAAATGGAAGTGTATACCCATACCCATCATGGGCCATCACCCTTGACTGGGATCAACTTATCCAAGCACAATTTCCATCTTCTACCACATTTCAAATAAGGGTCATCGTTAAAAACTTTACAGTTTATCGATGTATAATAGATGATGGGGCATCCTCATGTATTATGTCCTCATTATCTTGGAAACAGCTAGGCTCCCCTACTCTTATCCCACTGATGATTGAGTTAAGAGCCTTTGACGGTAGAGTCTATTCCCCCTTAGGGATCTTACCTAATATCCCCATTGAGTTAGGTGGTAAGACGATTTTGATCAATGTTGTTGTCATGAATGGTTTGGATGATTACAATATTCTTCTGGGCCATTATTTCATCTATTCCATGGATGTTGTGGTGTCTTCACTCTTTTGAGTCATGATATTCCCCCATGAGTGACACATCATCACAATCGATCAACTCTCCTACATTGATCTCCCACCCATAGGATTCTCATAATAGAATCTCACATCGTGTTGCTCACATTGAGTCCATGCAGTACATGTCCATTGCCACTAGTCGTGCAACATCCACTCCCCTTAAAAATGAGCCCATGACTCTAGAACCACCTCCTCACCACTTAGGATTGGAAGCTGGGTGGATTCATTCATCCTTGGGGGAAACCGTGCATGTTTCTTCCCCCAATCCAAAAAGAAACCATGATATCTCAACTACAATCTCCCCAGAGGATGAATAATTCTTTGAGGCTACTAATTCATTCAATGGTCTTAGTGATAACCTCCATCTAGGTTCTCCTATTGACTGTTGGCAACGTCCTAATGCACCCTCTAATATTATCTCCCTTGATAAGGTCATTTCTCCCTCTCAAATAAGATCATCTCTTCTCATTGATAGGGATATCAGGGACTCTTCTTCCATGATGACCAATCATGCCCATATAGGAGATGTTTCCACACAGTTTAAAGTCCCAAAGCCCCCAATAGATATTACACAAAATAATGGATTTCATACACTGTTTTGGATCCTCTTTTGTGGATGTTCAACTTTAAATTGCCTGTTATTTTACCTTTGGTCCACAATCTTGGGTATTTGGAAACAACCCTTCCCCCAATCCTCATATGATAATACCAGGGGCAGTACCACTTCCTACCTTGGTCTCATAAGACCTAGCTCATGACACAATACCAACCAACAATATACTCTTTGTAGGGACCCTTCTACCACCACATTGTGTCCAGTGCCCCCAAACATCATGCGATTACAAGACACATGGCCTAATCAGAATGATCTACCAATATAGTTTCATTACTTTTGTGGCAAGACCCCCGTAGCCTTGGTCATTTTTGTTACCCCCATAAGCACAATGCGACCTCGTTCAGGGAGTGCCTTTTTCAAGAACCCATTGTTCCATGGCCTCCTTCAAGGAGTGCCTTTTTTAGGAACCCATCATTCCTTTACCTTCCTTAGGGAGTGCCTTGTTCAGGAACCCATGGTTATGTGGCCTCCTTCGGGGAGTGCCTTTTCTAGGAACTCATTGTTATGTGCCCTCCCTTATAGAGTGCCTTTTTCAGAAACAAATGGTTCCCTACCCTCCTTCAGAGAGTGCCTTTTTTAGGAACCCATCATTCCTTGGACTCCTCTAGGGAGTGCCTTGTTCGGGAACCCATGGTTCACTGGCCTCCTTCAGGGAGTCCCTTTTCAAGAACCCATTACTACTTGTCCTCCCTTATGGAGGGCCTTGTTCAGGAACCCATGGTCCCCTAACCTCCTTCAGGGAGTACCTTTTCTAGGAACTCATTTTTCCTTGGCCTCCTTCAAGGGTCACCAAAAATTTTCATCAAGGGACCATTTTTCCCACCAATGTCAAAAACTCAAGTATGCTTACTCACTATATTTTCAATCAAATAACTGTCATATGTTCTTTATCATCAGATACTTTTCCCTTCAGGTATTTGATGTTTGTGTGTGCACGTAATTGGTACAACAATCTACAACCCATTCAGTCTTGGAAACCCTATGGCCCCTTCAGGTATATGTTCAAAACTGGCATACTCTCACACTCGTTGAAAATAACTGCATATCCCAATTCATTTACCCTTAGGATCCCCACACCCGGATCTGCGGTACCATCACCTCCATTGCATTCAGGTACTGTTACCCAGTAGCATTCTCACCCCCATGAGTTTTCCCACATATATTTACCCCCTCAAAAATTGGCACTCATGTTGTTCTATCAATTAGGTTTGGGAGTCCTAGTAGCACTATACCCAGAGAGAGAACTTCATACTTCTTTCTCATCATCTTTCTAAACTACCCCATTATGGACTCCCACTTCATTTTTCATTAGTTTGTCAAATATACTTTTGCATTATCACTAACCCTCCATATCATCCACCATCAATTTCCCATCTACAATTTCATCCTCCATTCACCTGCCTGGTATAGAAACCCACCAATGGACCCCCCACCCTTCATCAATTACATTCCCCTACTTATGCCCCATGAGGCTAATCCATACTTCACTGGGGCATCCGTTTCTATACGTGTAATTTCAACCCCAACATTCTTTATTCATTTGGTAATTTTATAAATCACATTTCAAATTCTAGCAAGTAGAGTAGATTTTTGGTCGTCGCAACCGACAATGTCTTTTCCTTGGCACGCAACAACCCATGTCTCCCTTGGTTGGGTCACCTCACTTTCATCACCCTCTTTGCAAAGATATCCCTATCGTGGCCCAAATACCCACTTTCACTAACACCCTTGTCCCCAATATCCATATTTTGATTTATCATCCATTCCTTTGCAGTCTCACCCATTCAACACAATTCACCCAATATTAAGTTGTCCCCCTGACACCATATTATGTTTTACGGTTGCTACCATCATTCCATTTTTTCCCAACCAAGGGAAGTTCTTGAATCCCATACATTTGGAACCTTGTTTCTGTCACTATTCTATCTATCCTCTCCTTTATTTCATCCCTAATACCCATTTCATCAAATCGATGTCAAGAAGCCCTTTACTTCTTCCAGTCACACGATTCTCTTGTTGACGTCAGCACAAGTTTCCAGGAGGGTCGGAGTATATTGGATCTCATTCCCTTATTAATGAGCAATCTCAGATTACACAAAAAGAGTCTTCATCATTTTCTAATGTCGTTGACCCCCATAACATTCGACTCCAACAACTTTCATGTTATGGTGGGTCTTACCATGTGACACTTGAAGTTTTTAGTAATCTTCAAAGACCTCTGAATTTGATAGGCCATCAATGCCTCCAAGTGGTTCATACCTCGACTCGGAGCCTGTTCAGTAATCAGAACCATCATCTACCATTTTTTTACGCCCCCGAGGGCATTGTAGACATATACTTCATCAACAATACTCATTTTCCATCATTTCATTTATGGTTTCATGACACAAGCATGGGGCATGTCTGCCTTGTTTGTACACAGATTTACATTTTTGTTTTAGAGTTTACTAGACTCCATTCAAGAATTCCCTTTTCCTCCAATAGGATTGCTCTCACAATTCCTCTCAGCAGTGGCTACAACTCTCCTATCTCATGACAACCTCAACAAAAGAAACATTGATATATTTTGGCTATACGTATGCTCCTAACCTCACACATTAGGGGGCATTTGTTATCACCGAAAAATTCATTAGACAATGGATGAAGAAACAACCAACACAGACATAGCATACTTGTAGTATTTACAGATCCTATTTTAGCAAGATGATCAAAACTATAAAAAAATCTGATGAACTTTTGCTCTTTCCCACCAAAGTCAGTGTGCACACATCTGCGCAGGTAAACAAAGCGTCGAATGTGCACTCTACACGGCTCGCACAACTGTCTCTAAAGAAACCTGCACGGACGCAGAAATGGTGCATTTATGAATTTGGTCGAGCCTCAACCACTTCCAGACTGAAGTGAGTACCTCAAATGGATGTACCTCATATTGGGATGACTAAAGAGATGGGATGTACCTTAAAGGGCCTCCCATTCACACTTGAAACACGTTATTAAATACCTTGCTATTGTTCTATAAATAGATGGCCATTGTATGATAAAATGGAAGAAGTTCATTGTATTGTTATGTTGCTCAATTACTCTTGGAGAAACCATTTGATCTCTTGAGAATATTTTGAGCAAGCATTGCATAGGGAAGGCATTCCACCTCTTGGAAAGATTTTCCATAGTGTTCTTCTCCATTGTCATTTCAAGATAGGAGAGTAAAAGCTCTACTTTGATGGATTCAAGAGCCCTCCCTAGGAGGAATAGGGGATTCATAAATCCCACATTTCTCCTCTTGGTGTTCTCAATTTCAAAGACCATTCGCTATTGGCTAACCACTCTTTGTGTCAAGTTTCATGCATCCTTTGTTTATATTTTCTCAGTTTTCTTCGCTTGTCATTCCTTCTTGTTCTATTTTCTTGCTTTCTTACTTGTGGGTTCACTGATCTACTAATAATTGTTTTGTGTTGCTTTGTTGGCCTATCAAGGCAACCAAAGGGGTCTCTTTTTGCTCACTCTAGTGACCAAAAGTCCCAAACACCAATGTGTTAGAATGTAGAAGATGGTGTGCTCGTTTTACCATTGACGATACCCTCATCACCCAACCATAGGCCGAAGCCACCCTCTGAGCACCTTAACCTTGACTAAGAATTTCTCCGAAAGCAAACCCTAGGCTAGATAGCCAAACAAAGGGTAGTGCACCTTTCCCCAAGGATAGCGCATCGCAAAAAGTTGATCAGATAGTCCAAACCCTAGCCAAGAGATAGTCCAAGCCAATACTGAAACTGCTAGTTGCAGCAGCTGCACTTGCATATCTCCTCCACACGTTCGCACCAAACTGGGAACTGCAGTGCACACCAAACTGGGAACTGCAATTCTGAGATGCTGTCAAATGAGAACTGGCGCCCTGTATTTATACTAGTTCTGCCAGATTTGTTGGGGTCGACTTCTCCTTTTGGATATGTGTCTGTTCAGTATATTATTATTATTTATGTCCGACTTCTTCTCTTGGAGGCTAATAACCTAATATAAATTAGCTTCTTGAGCCGACAAGACTTCTAGGGTTATTAGCCAACTCATTAGGGTTTTTCTCTTGCTTTCTGGAGTCTCCTATTCTCGTCAAGTTCACACGTGAAGGTAAATACCTCCCGCAGCTACCATAATATTAACACTCCCTCCTAGCTAGGGAGGTATTACAGGTAATGGACTTGAGCACAAAACATACCATTTACCCGGTAGCATCAATATAGTCATCTAGACTATTTCATGACTAGATCATGAGCATCACCATCACCATCAACTGCATCATCTCTCGACACCATACTTCATCTAAGTAATTAGACATGATGTTGGATAAGTCACTCACACCATAGAGTGATACAAGAGCCACTCTTATAATCTAGAGGAGTAAATGCTCTGAACCAATTTTCGTCTGCAAAATCTTTGTTCATCATTCGTCTGGATGGTGATTATTTCCAATAAATTGTTGATAGTCTTCAAGGCAGTTAGAACAAAAATAGAACATAACTATGTCTATCCATAGTAGTACATAACTACAATCCAATGGTTCACTACCACACCAAGTAACACACAAGTGCTTGATCAGCAACGTGTAGTCACGAACAGTGGAACATATCCACCACAGTAGTCTTCTACTGTCATGCAGTCTTCATAACAAACATTTGATAGAAACCTACATAGAAACAATGTTATGATATAAATTGAATTATCTGGGCCAATCTTTCACTCACGTCTGTGAGATATGAAAGAATATCTGCCTCCAAATAGTGGAACATATCCACCACAATAGTATATCTCTATTGTCTGGAGACAAGTAGTCTCCATAACAATCATCTGATCCCATCCTGCACAAAAAATATTTAAAGATAAATTGAATCATCTGGGCCAATCTTTCACTTCACGTTTGTGAGATTTGAAAGAATATATGCCCTCATCAGCAATGGGATATCTGCCCTATTCTTCTCAAACAAGGAAGAAGGATTGTTTCTGATTTCTGAGCATGGACCATTCCTCACCCTGGGTCATTCTTCCTACACTAATCAAAATGCACCCTGGACAAAATGTATAAACCCTAAGGAATGTTTGAGTCTGGACCATTCCTCACCCTGGGCCATTCCTCCTACACTAATCAAAGTGCGCCCTGGAGAGAATGTATAAACCCTAAGGAATGTTTGTCCTAGACCATTCCCCACCCTGGGCCATTCCTCCTACACTTATCAAAGTGCACCCTGGAGAGAATGTGAAAACCCTAAGGAATGTCTATCCCTGATTGCCGAGCCTAGACCATTCCCCACCCTGGGCCATTCCTCCTACACTAATCAAAGTGCACCCTGGAGAGAATGTATAAACCCTAAGGAATGACTGTCTGAACCATTTCCTCTGTTAACCACAAGAGGAAAAGA
>ML777139.1:299317-316454 GCA_009831015.1 Picea engelmannii
TGTCCTGCATCAACCTCCAAAACAGACCATTCCTCATGTTAACCACAATGAGAAATCGTTGTCCGGTGAGGCGGGCTAGTCTTCTTGAGTTTCCCTCAAGAAGAGAGACTGCCCTAGACCACTCCCCATGTTAACCACAATGGGAAGTTGTTGTCTATGATACATCAGCAATCATAATACTTCCTACATTAACCACAATAGGAAGTGGTTGTTCGTTAGAAGTCTCAATCCACTTTCTGAACAGGAAATCATCTGTCCAAGATGGACTATTTTTCAAATTTAAAGATGAATGTCCTCAATAATGTTTTCAGTGCTCCCTCCTAACTCGAAGAGTCATTTCTTCCTTTTTCAATAAGAAGGAGGTTGTTTCCACGAGGTCTAGCTTGAGTATGCAAACTCTTTCATCTTGGATAGAAGCTTTATCAAAATGTCTGCTTATCTGCTCATCTGTGGAGATATGTATTGGAGAATCATTTTCTCCTTTCTAGACTTCATCATGGATAATGTAATGCTTGAGTTCAAATGTACTTTAGTCTAGAACATTGTGAAGGCTTCATGTAGATCTGAACAATAGAGTATATCATTGTTGGAAAACTGGAACATATTCATGTGGTACTTCTTCTGTCATCATGATATATGTTCTACTGAGTAATCATCTTGATGTTTATCTTCACCATGCTTCTGCTATGCACTAGAGGTTATTCCACCAAGTTATCTTCTTCTATCTGCGTACCAAAGTCTCTTTCTGGTATGCCTCGAAGTCTTGAGATTTATCTTCATACACTCTTTATTCAATTTCTCTGGAGAACATTCTTTGCATTCATCTAATGTAGAACTCCAACTCATGGATGTTGCGGATGATATAATGACTCATGTAGTGATATGTCTGGTGTATTGGAACAAGTAATCATCATAGTCTTCTCCCTCCATCTGGGAGAACCTCTGGTTCTAGATCTCGCAATGCTTTCATTCATAAGTCTTCCATACACTGTTCTTCGTCATGACTTTCAGTTCTTCTGCTTGATTGCTTTTAGTGAGTTCATATTAGGCTAGTAATCTTGTGATTCTTGATACAATGACTGGTGCTATGGGCATCTTTCTATGGCATTAACCCACGCACGCTTTAATGGGTTTAAAGCTTTGATGCAGGGACTAAGTTATACAAGCAACTGAACTCCGAGCTCTGACCCCTTATTTCTCGAGTTATCGCTAAAAGGGCAAGCTCCATAGTTTGAGTCCCAGATACTATTGACTCGGGACCACCAACAACAGCGAAGCTATAAATAGAAGAGGTTTGAACAGAGGCAATGGACACAGAGACAATTGCCCCTCCACGCATAAAACCTAGCCTAAGCCTATGTCCCGAATGTTGAGTAAAATGCGAGTGATGCCTACACTGATAGTGATGCCCCTACTTTCTCTGCACCCACCCCATAGAGGAAGAAGTTGAGGTAGCATCTCTTCCAATAAGTAGGAACTCGAACTGGAACTAGATATGCAACTAGGTTCCTCTTTCTTTCTTGGAATCCTCGTGTTCTTCTTCATGTTTTTCTTTAGCTTTTGGGTCCATGGAGTTTCTTATAGATTCCATGCCCTAGAGATTCCACTTCTTCCTTTCATCATAGGATCACGGATCTGGATGAACAACCAGGAATACTTTAAGGCTTCTCTTCGAAGAAGTCTTCTTCTACGGTTGAACTGAACACGTACTGTCTTTCATGACTACTACCATGGATATATATATATTTCATCATCTTCAATGGATCATAGGATTAGCTCCCTCCTAACCCTTGCTTCATGTAAGAGTGCATATAATCGGCTCCCTCCGTCTAACAGAGTCCACACTTTCATCTGCATCCTTATTTTCTTCTGCAATATATAATTGGCTCTCTTGTCTAATAGAGTCCACGCTTTCATCTGCATCCTTATTTTCTTCTACAATATATAATTGGCTCTCTTGTCTAATAGAGTCCACACTTCTGTCTTATTGTTTTCTACAAAATTTCATGAGTCTTTTTCAAATTTCTTCTCGATTGCTGACTTCTTTCTGTCTTTGCTTCTTTTAAGTTTCTTCGTGATTGATTCGGCTTATCTTGCAATAGCTTCTTCATGATTTGTATTTCATCCTTTCATGTGTATTATCTAATGATATACATTTTCATCTTGTTTGTTCTTCCATAGGTATAGTTCTTCTTGGAACACATTATCTTTCAAGAGATAGATATACAAGATATGTACAGAGACGATGCAAACAAGATATGTACAAGAAATAAGAAGAGTGTTGTTACCTTTTTAGAAGAAGAAGTCTCTTCCATCCTGCTTAGTCTTCTTTGTAGGTTCCTTTTCTTCGGCAATCAATGCTTCATGTTTCTCCTTCCTTTTCTTTAGCTCGGGACACTGATTCTTATAGTGACCATACTTGTGACAGTTGAAGCATTGTACTTTTGAAAAGTCTTTCTCTTGGTTTTGCTTCCTCCTTGAACCAAGCTTCCTTTTGTTCCTGAAGTTCTTGAATCTTTTTGTGAAGGCTTGATCATCGTACTTCTTTTGGGGTTTCTCTTTTGCATTGATCCTTGATTCTTCTTGAGAACAGTAAGTCCAAAGTTCTTCAAATGTCAAGTACTCCTTCCTTGTGTTCATGCTTGCGGCAAATGCATCCCATGTCTTGGGAAGACCATTGAGTACTATGTTTACCAATTCCTTCTCTGAACTGATCTCTTCAATAGCTTGTAGTTGATCTCTTAACTGGCAGATTCTTACAAAGTATGATGTTATGTTGTCATCATCATTCATCTTCATGTCACGGAGCTCATTCTTCAGACTCATAACTTGTCCAATGTTTCTGACTGAGAAGAGATTTGTTAGGGCATCGTACATCTTCTTTGATGAGTCAAGATGAGAGATGTAGGGTATCAAGTGGTATTTTATGGAATCCACTATGATACTCATGGCATTGATGTAAAAATATTTGAACTTCTCCATAGCTGCGACATTCTGCGGTTCCTTCTCTTCTCCTTCTTCAAACTCTGGCTTCGCGATCTTTCCTTTCACGATATCCAGTACTTTATTCTTGGCAAGGATGAGGTCAATCCTTGTCTTCCATGCTCTGAAGTTAGAGGCTCCATCTAACTTGTTCTTAGACTTCATAGATTTCATCATGGTTGTTTGACTTGGTCAAACCTAGATTTGACCAGAAATCCAAACTTCATGTCTTGGCCTTCTGAGAGTGCCAGGAGATGCGCTAGGCTAGGGTGCACTGATCTGTCCAAATATTAGGTCAATCCATTCACTTAAGGTGCTTCAACAAGAGGTTTAGGGTTTCTGCAACTTCTCCTGCTAGTAACTCTAGTTGTAGTGTCTTGAAAGTTGCTTCTGCCAGTAACCCTAGAGGCAGTTCCTCAACGAGCTCAATATCCTAGCGGCTATGTATCCTTCCAGTGTTTATACTGAATGAAGGAGGTGTGGGCCCATAACCTGTTAGAATATATAAGATGGTGTGCTCATTTTTCCATTGACGATACCCTCGTCACCCAACCATAGGCTGAAGCCACCCTCTGAGCACCTTAACCTTGACTGAGAATTTCTTCGGAAGAAAACCCTAGGCTAGATAGCCAAACAAACGGTAGTGCACCTTTCCCCAAGGATAGCACATCACAAAAATCTGATCAGATAGTCCAAACCCTAGCCAAGAGATAGTCTAAGCCAATACTGAAACTGCTAGCTACAACAGCTGCACCTGCATCTCTCCTCCACACGTGCACACCAAACTGGGAACTGCAGTGTGCACCAAACTGGGAACTACAATTCTGAGATGTTGTCAAATGAGAACTGGCGCCCTGTATTTATACTGGTTCTGCCAGATTTGTTGGGTCCGACTTCTCCTTCTGGATATGTGTCTGTTCAGTATATTATTATTATTTTTGGCCGAGTTCTTCTCTTGGAGGCTAATAACCTAATATAAATTACCTTCTTGAGCCGACAAGACTTCTAAGGTTATTAGCCAACTCATTAGGGTTTTTCTCTTTCTTTTCGGAGTCTCCTATTCTCACCAAGTTCACACGTGGAGGTAAATAACTCCCGCAGCTACCATAATATTAACACAATGCACCAGGGGAAAATTCCCAACAAAACTATCACCTGGAGAGAATGCTCATAGGCCTGACAACCCGCCTCTTCGACAAAAAATCTCTCACCTAGAGAGACTTCTCAGGGGCTTCACAACCTGACTCTTCAACCACAAAAACTCTTGTCACAATACGAAAAACCCCTTATAAGATTTTCTCTGCAGATAAGGTAATAGTCGTTCTATCTCTCGTGGTCCGACCCCTTCTGCACACGAGAAAATCAATGAAATTTCCCAACAAGAATGAGTTCTTCCCCCCTTCAAAATACACTAAGGCCAACAATATATATTGCATGCCTTAAATTGGACACTTGTCACCTTTAGAAGTAGATTTAGCCACTTGGTAACTCGTTCCCAACCCTCGGGAACTTAGGATAAATAATTATCCACCAATTACACTTTTCTGGAAATATTAATAAAATATTCCCTAAGACTTAAGTTCCCCACCCCCCTTTCCCTTTTTTTCCGGTAGAGTTATCCCCCAATCTCTTTTCGTTTGATTTGTCTACACGTAACGATGTGATATTATTAATAACTTGAGTATGATTACACTTTACAAGGATAGGTGCACTGGCCTATTTACATCCCGACTCACGAACCATATAACCACACAGGCTCTTCGGCCTCAAACACATATACATCCATATATATATTTGTTGCACACTTCCAGGTAATCCTCGTGCACTTACTCAAGTGCACGCAACGGTGTGAAATGTGCGCACCTTTCCTTTGATGTTTAACCACGCGCACTTATCTAGGTTCACACATCACTATGAAATATGCACACCCTTTCTTTGATAACAATTCCCGCACACTACTCAGGTGCGCACAAAACCAAAACTTGTTGCCAATGACTCACCAGCCTATATGTACATTTACATTTATAATTGTTACTAATGACTCACTAGCCTATATGTACAATTAAAAAGGTTTTTGGATTAGGGACATTACATTCCACTCCCCCTTATTTATGCACTGTCCTCAATGCATCATATACTAATGTACATACAAAATTTTAAAAATCTTAAAAAAGATGTGGATACTCTATTCGCATAACATCCCCGCGTTCCCAAGTTGCATCCTAAGGACCATAGTAGGCACATTGGACCTTTACCAGCTCCATGGCTTGATTCTGAAGCTGTTTGATTTTCTGATCCAATATGCAAATCGGTCGCACTCGAAAATCGTCTTCTGGCTCCACCTAAATCACATTCCCATCAATAATATGATTAACATCAAGTATGTACTTTTTAAGCAATGATACATGGAAAACATTATGAATACACAAGGATGCAGGAAATGCAATAATATATGCGACACGAACAATCCTCTCTAGGATTTCAAATGGCCCACAATAGCGCGTTGCTAATTTATAACAATTCCCCAACTTCAGGGAACTGTGTATGGATTTTAGTTTCAAGAACACATGGTCGCCCACTTTAAAATCTCTCTTGGGTAGCCTTTAAATTCTACCTTATCTTTACCATCTTCTCCTCCATTTCTTTGAGCAGATCTAGCCCAACCACTACGCGGTCTATTGGATTGTCCCAACTCACTGGTGTTTTGCACTTTCTATCATAAAGTGCCTCAAATGGGCTCATATTTAAAGATGCTTGATACCCATTGTTGTAAGAAAACTCTACCAAGTGAAGGAAGTCTTCCCATTTTAATGATTTATCCATGACATACATCTTGAGCATATATTCAATCACCCGATTTACCCTCTTTGTTTATCCATTAGTCTCAAGCTGATATGTTGTGCTAAAGTTCAGATTTGTCCCAAATCATTTAAATAGCCCTTTCCAAAATTTTGAGGTGAACTTGGAATCTCTTTCAGACACAATTTTCTTAGGTACACCATGCAGCTTAGCAATTTCTCGCATGTATATTTCAGCAATGTTGGATGCCTTGTGCGCTAACTTCACTGGAATAAAATGGGCAGCTTTAGTAAGCATGTCCACCACTAACATAATAGAATCATGTTGCTTAGCAATCCTAGGTAGCTTAGTAATGAATGCCATGCTTACAAATTCCCACTTCCACTTAGGAATGGGAAAAGGTTGTAGCAAACCAATTAGATGTCTATGCTCAACCTTGACCTTTTGACATATCATAGGCACCTAGCAATAAAATCAACAACTTCCTTTTTCATGTCTGGCCAATAGTATTGTTGTTTTACTGTGATGATTGTCTTCTGGTAGCTTGGGTTTCTTGCATAAAGAACCTTATGCATCTTTGAAAATAACATAATTTTCAACTCCTGATCATTTGACACATAAAATATGTGCCTATACATGAAGATTCCATCCTCTTTTAGCTCATAACCTTCAAATTTTAGTTGCGACATACCTTGTTGTAAATTTGCCTTTATGTCCGCATAACGTTGATATGATTTGGAAACCTCTAAAATTATGTCACACAAATTTGGTTTGTACATGCTAAGGGTTGTAGTATGCATCTTGTCTGTTATCCTCATTCTGTGGATAACTAAGGAGATTATGTCTCGAGGCCCTCAGGTTACAGATATGGAGTGTCAAGAGACTACATCGCTAGCAGTATCCTTTTGCACAGATGGAGATCCTTGTCATCACCACATAGGTTGTAAATTTTCAGATAGCATTCACCACACAAGTTGGCTTTCGAGAGGCAATGGGCCTTGCTCCATGAGGTACAAGTCGGGTATTATGGTGAGTGTCATTTCAATATTTGAGAAATTTGAGTATGTTGTATCTTAGACTGATTTAGATTTCATGATATATGCTTGGACATTATGCCTTTTTCCCTGTTTCACCCTCGTGGTTGACATTATGCCTTTTTCCCTGTTTCACCCTGGTGGTTGACATTGTGCCCTAATAAGTGGTCTTCCTTGTGAATCGGTTTTCTACTGGGAACTTCCTTGAAGATCCATCGTACCGTTCCTGACCATACCTACCACTTTCCATCATTATTTTCCCCTATATACTTATCTCTTGGGATTTTTATTGTGTATTGGCCCAAGAAGGCGTTGTCCCTCAATCCATGGGAAGAAGGGGTTGAAGGCCCAAAGGGATTTATGTTGGGTAAAAGTTAAAATCTTATATATAAACCTTCCAAATGCTTCTCCCAGGGATCCCCCATAGAAATCAATGAAATGCTTATCTATAAGAAAAAGGGGACCCACAAGAATAATGATTAAGAATGCTTAACAGGTTAGATGGATGATAGGAGGTCTCATCATGAGCTGGCCTCTCATACTCATAAATATCTAGTGGTGTGACATTACCATCATCTAGTCACCAATCCAGGGCAATGGCTCTTAGTGGCATGGCTGAGAGAAAGGGGGTCTCATCACGAGCCAACCTTCTCATTTCCACTAGGTGTTTGTGAGTGACATTGTCATTATGTGGGCACCACACCAGGATAGTGGCCTTCAACTTGTCCTTAAAATATGAAATAAACAAAGAATGGAAAAACGATGGGCTTAGAAAAATTGCATTGCAAACAAAGGTGCCACACACCATATACAAAGGCACACATAAATGAGACACTACAACCCCTTATATGTCATGAACCCCATGCCCAATGAGTCTTGACCCCTAACCACTTCATCCACTTACATGGCTTAGGTAATCTTTGATGAAAATTCTTAGGTGGCTCATTTATTGACTTGATATACTTATCATGATCTTTTGACTTGAGATCCTTGCACGGTGTGCTTATTTGTCTTTGCAAGACCTATTTAGTGGACAGTTTTGGAGGAACAAGCCTGGCTTGGGATTCCATAAGGCTTGAATCCCATAGGTGGATGCCAAGGGCCTGCATGTCGGATGAGAGAGATGAAACTTCATAGTCCTAGAAGATGACTTGGACAACATAACCTAGCCCCTACTTGCCAAATGTTTTTCCTAGGAGAGGCAAAACGTCATCTTTAGGAGCATGATGTGATCCATGGGGCTAGGGTTTGGTGGTGAGGTTGATTTGCATTGGCATAAGGACGTTTTGAGCAGTTTGAGGCTTTGACCATGAAGGAAGTGACTTGGATGCTTGGCATGTGGCTTTGGGAAGCCTTCCTACTCTCCTCCATACACAACGACTTGCTCCTAGTGCCAAAACATCCCCTAAAGGGGTGACATCTTTCTAAATTAGGGTTTATTTTGTGTAAAAGTAAAATTTAAGTGAATTGTTTAATGTTAATTTGTAAAAGGGGAAAGATTAGGGTTGTTGACCCCTATTATTGTGGTTTACCCTAATATTATGTGGACCAGCTATTTTGGAGACATTTTGTATAAATAAGAGATCATAAGATCTCATTTTGACATGACTCTCCCATTGTGAGAGGTCTTTGGCTAACATTTTCGCTAGCCTTGGAGGATTTTCTCTCTTTTGCACATTGTTATGGTTTGTTGTTGCCAATAATGGTGAAAAGTGATGTGATATGCTTGGAGATTTTTTCTTTTGCATGTGGATGAACTTAACTTGGAAGATTAGGGTTTGATCTAGCTTCTTGTGGAATTGGTAAGGGAAAAATCTGCATTTATTGTCTTTTGTCTTGCTCTTTCCACAATTATTGTTGGTTAAAACCCTTGGAGGAGTATAAGGGTATACACCCTCCCCAAGGTTTGTTTACTTGTTCAAGAAAAGTTATTTTTCACAAGGTGTGTTGGAGAACTAAAAGAACATACACCCTCCAAGGTCACATTGGTTTGTTTTGCAAACCCTAGGAATTAAAAGGGTTATGCCCTAGGTATTTGTAGATCAAGCATTTTCATCCAAGTTTCACTTCTCAAGGTCAAATACTTTTCAAGGTTGTGCCAAGAGAATTACAAGGGCATACACCCTCTTGGAATCTCCTAGATTGAATTAGCTACACTTAGGAATTACAAAGGCGTACACCCCCAAGTGCTTAGCCAAGCCATCTCTTTCACTCTCCCCATAAACCCAATAGTAAGGCACTAATCATTTTTCAATTTTTCAATGGAGATATAAAATCTTTGCATTGGTAAACGTGACAATTTCACTTTTTGATGCTCTCTCACTTGGATTGTATACTTGATGCTACTAGCATCCTTGCCTCCTTGAGGCGTCCTCTTTTTCCAAACAATTATTGTTGTTGTTAACAACTAACCCTACAGCCATAAGGCTGCAGAAACCCTAACATATCTAACCCTAATATCTCATAAACTAACCCTATACTTAAGCTAGAATTTTCCCCTCTTATTCTACTTGCTACAACATACTTTTTGGGCAAGTTTTGGGAAACTTTCATTGGATAATTTTTTTGTTGTAATGCATTGTGTGCTACAGTATAAGGTTCATAATTTTTACTGCATAAATGTTTTATAACAACTTTGTTTGACTGCTCAAGTTTCATATTGTTTTGTGCAAGCTAGACTAGTCATTGTTGGTTCACCTATTGCATGATTAATTGAACTTGTAGCAACAAACCCAATAGTAAGGCACTAATCATTTTTCAATTTTTCATTAGAGATATAAAATCTTTGCATTGGTAAACATGACAATTTCACTTTTTGATGTTCTCTCACTTGGATTGTACACTTGATGCTACTAGCATCCTTGCCTCCTTGAGGCATCCTCTTTTTCCAAAAAATTATTGTTGTTGTCAACAACTAACCCTACAGTCATAAGGCTACAGAAACCCTAACATTTCTAACCCTAATATCTCATAAACTAACCCTAGACTTAAGCTAGAATTTTTCCCTCTTATTCTACTTGCTATAGCGTACTTTTTGGGAAAGTTTTGGGAAAGTTTCATTGGATAATTTTTTTGTTGTAATGCATTGTGTGCTACAACGTAAGGTTCATAATTTTTACTGCATAAATGTTTTATAACAATTTTGTTTGACTGCTCAAGTTTCATATTGTTTTGTGCAAGCTAGACTAGTCATTGTTGGTTCACCTATTGCATGACTAATTAAACTTGTAGCAACTTTAATCACATCCTTTGTTATCATTTTATTGTTGATAATTAATATTGCTTGATTGTTGCAAATTAGGGATGGCATGATTAACTTGCTTGTCTACCTAACATACTATATGCAACCTTGGATTTGCTTGTGTCTCGGGCAGGTACAAAAACTTTTGCAAGTACCCAAAGACTTGGCAGCTTTAAGACCTTTCAAAGACGAGTTTATACCTCGTTCTGAAGATAGTCTTGATGATGTCTTCTTCTTTAATTCTCAATTGGTGATATCCAGATCTAAGATGAATCGTTGAAAATATTTTTGTGCCCCTTAGTTGATCAAAGAGGTCATCTATCCTTGGCAAAAGATACTTGTTATTTATTGTTACTTTGTTCAACTTCCTGAATTCGATACAAAGTCTCAACGTACCATCATTCATCTTCACCAACAATACTAGGGCACCCCAAGTTGACACACTTGGGCGTATATACCCCTTCTTCAAAATCTCTTCAAGTTGCATATGTAACTCCTTCAATTATGGCATACTCATCCTATATGGATTCTTGGATATCAGAGTTTCTCTTGGCATCAAGTTTATAGAGAAATCGATATCTCTTTTTGGTGGCGACCCCGTTATCTCTTTAAAGACATCCTCAAACTCTTTTAGTACTGCACAGTCTTCAACATTTTGAACTTTATCCTTAGGTGCCTCCTCCATGTGCGCTACAAATACTTGACATTCTTTCATGTAGATTTTCTTCAATTGAAAGGTTGAAACTTCTTTGATAGTTACAACTCCTGGAATTCCTTGAATTGTCCTTAAGTTCCCCTCCTCATCCAAGAAAGTAAATTCCTTATTGCAACAGTCTATAATGGCATGATGTTGGTCCAACCAATCCATACCAATGAGGCAATCCATTCATTTCCATTGGACATGCCTTAACCATCTCATTAATTTTCCCTTTTTCTCATGTATCTAACTGCACCAACCAAGGTTTTCCAAGCTTGCTTCTTGATAATTGGAATCTTTCCACCATCTTAGGATCTAGATAACTATGACTAGCTTCTGAATAAATTAAAAGAGCAATGGGTTGGTCATTAATCTTACCTTCCACTTCAATCATGTGTGATTGAAACTCAACTTACTTGTTATCCAAGGCTGCATAAATCCTAGATACATTTTTGCCCATGTCCTCAACTGTCACAACTTGTTGTACACTGTGCGCAATCCTTATTTTTTCACATCTTTGAGGGAAATATTTATTCATATGATCTCCACCACAAATCCAACATTGAATAGGTTGTTGCCTTAGTTTTTTCCCCACTATCTCTATCATTCTGGGCTCATTGAGAGTTGGTTGTCCTTGCATAGTATTTATGGAAAACTGTGGCTTAGCCCCCTTCCTCTATTCTACCTTGCTTTTCATCTTGTCTTCCCAAGCCTTTTGGAAAGTCGGTCTTCCCCTTTGTTGATCATAAAGACATTTAGCACGCCTTATATTTTCCTCCAATGTCTTAGGGTCGTCATATTGTATCTTGTCACTGATAAATGAGATTAACCCACTTAGGTACCTATGAATTTTAACTTGCTCATCCTTGATGAATGCAACATATTTTAGCAGCTCTTAGAATCTTCTTTCAAACTCATCAATTGTCATACTCCCAAGCTTGAGTTCAAAGAACTACTTCATTTTCTTGTTATAGTATCATTTGCTTAACTATTTCTTTTGAAAATACCTCTTGAACTCCCTCCAAGTAACCTTCTTCTCATCAATGTGTTGCACTTGCACGAACTGATCCCACCACATTGATGCTTTTCCTTTTAGTTGATAGATGTAAATTCTCCCTTATGCTTGCGCAGAATAATTATGCAACTAGAAGTACTTCCTCATACCCAGTAGTAAGGTCTCTGCATCTTCATCCTTCTTGTGCTCACCGTCAAAGGTAGAATTATTGATCTTATTCATTTCTCCTTGTAGATCATTCACCCCAATCCTTCTCTTATGATTTCTAATAGGAGATGGACTTGAGCTACTATGCGCTTTCCTAAATGAATGCTTTGGTGAGTGAGGTTGATGCTTACAACACTTCTTGTTTATCTTCTTTTCTCATCATGAGACCCATGACTTCTTGACCTACTTGTCTCTGTCTCCTTATCCATTTTGTTTTCTATTATGTCCAAGCTTTGCATCAACTTGACATCATCTTGTTGCTCCTTGCCTTTCATAAGCCTTTCATGATCAACTTTATATCTTTGGACATATTTGTGCATTCCCTTTATGGTTTCTACCAAGTTAATACTCTCCTCATTGGATTATGTACCATCAACACCCAAAATGACATACAGATCCTTGAATTCATCATCATGGCTAAAATATCTCTACGCATCTTCCATGCTTTTTTACTTTCAGCGCTAATTGTGTCCTGCTCTACTCGCTGATAATTCTTCAAAATGTCCAGGCAATAAGATTTGTTAGAAGAATTCATCAGACAACTTCATGAAAACTCTGCACCATTTTGTCTGAATCCTTTTGTCTGAAGCCCATGCACGCACTGCTATTCAACACATACCAATGTAGGATGTCCATAATCAACATATAAACCGTGTATTAGTATTGCACGACAAATTTTGTTCCGCACAACACACTTGTGCACTCTTATTTTATGTGCACCATGGCCATGCTATAATTCCAAATTTGACCACTTACCAGTCTAAATTTTTCCTTAAGTAGAAACTTGGCACATGTAGGCTCAGTGTTGAAACCAGAGCTCTGATACCAATCTGTAATGACCCATTACCAAACTGCTCCTGATACCATAATGTAACATTACCCAACTAACTATTGATCAATGCCACTCCAAAATCCAGTACACAGATTCTACTCTATAACATTAGTCTACGTAGAATTACTTGAAGTAACTCACTCAACCCCAAGCTGAGTCATGCCACACAATTTCTCTCATCTAACACAACTTCTAACAATGGAAGTAACACAAAACAACTGTGCACACAACACTATTGTGTGTGTAATCCATTATGAACATGTGATCTCTTATGCACGTACAATTGTTCTTGCATCACATGCCAATTTTGTTTTCCTTATGCGCCCAGTCTACTCCCTTATGCGCATAAGCGAATCCAGCCTCTTGTGCACACAAAGTATTTCCCTGCACACACAACCATTCTAACATTCCCTCAGAGACTCATGACCATTGTCATAAGTTTAACTTGATAGGAAAACTAACAACAATTGTCATACTCATGCATGACTACAAATACTGACTATCAGAACCACAGTTACGTGTGCAAGTAACATTATACAAAATAACAAAAATTACTTATATGCAACAATATACAAGAATTAAACACATATAATTCAGCACACATTAAATGAAACAAGCACATAAAGACACCTGTCTTTTATGAAAATTCACCAGCTGCGCGCAAAAAGCAAACATTCCTCCCAGCCATAGACTTTGTTCCTCATATACTTTCAGCAACAGGTCACCCCCAAGCTGGGGCTTAACTCCACGAGGGAAAAAAGGGTTCCTAATGGCAAGCTAAGGTTTGATAATGAATAGAATTGCCTAGTCCAAGTTGCCACTGCCGCAACTAGCCTACAATATCTCCTTCCCCACGTGCATGTCGCACCCAAGGAAGTGTGCCTCTTCTCTTCTCAACAGTCCCTTGGATGCTCCTCTTCCCTTCCATGGTTCCAGAAATAGGACGAATAGGAAGACTTAGAGCCCTGCAACTAATTCCCAATGCACCAGGGAACAATTCCCAACAAAACTCTCACATCAAGAGAATGCTCACGGTCATGACAACCCACCTATTCAACATCAAATCTCTCACCTAGAGAGATTTTTCATGGGCCTGACAACCCAACTCTTGGACGTCAAATACCCTCATTACAATCTAGAAAGCCCCTTACAATATTTTCTCTGTAGATAAGGTAATATTCATCCTTTCTCCCATGGTCCGACCCTTTCTGCACACAAGAAAATCAATGAAATTCCTCATCAATAATGAGTTATTCTCCCCCTCAAAATACACTAAGACCAACAATATATATTGCATGCCTTAAACTAGACACTTTTCACCTTTATAAGTAGCTTTAGTCACTTGGTGACTCGTTCCCAACCCTCCGAAACTTAGGATAAATAATTATCCACCAATTACACTTTTTTCGGAAATATTAATAAAATATTCCCTAGGACTTAAGTCCCCCCCCCCCTTTTCCCTTTTTTTCCGGTGGATTTATCCCCCTGCCTCTTATCGTCTGATTTTTCTACGTGCAATGATGTTATATTATTAATAACTTGAGTATGATTACACTTTACAAGGATAGGTGCACTGACCTATTTGCATCCCAACTCACCAGTCACATAACCACACTCGGCTCGATGTACACTTCCAGATAATCCTCGCACACTTACTCAAGTGCGCACAACACTATTAAATGTGCACTCCCTTCCTTTGATGTGCAGCCACACACACTTACCCAGGTGTGCACATCACTATGAAATGTGCACACCTTTTTTTATAACAATTATCGCGCACTACTCAGGTGCGCGCAAAACCAAAACTTGGTGCCAACAACTCACTAGCCTATATGTACATTTACATTTACAATTGCTACCAATGTCTCACCATCCTATATGTACAATTACAAAGGGTTTCAGATTAGGGACATTTCACCTCCACACAACGCTTGAAAATAGACCAAGTGTTTCCTATGACCATGGCATACACGTGCCCAGTGTGGAGGAACAAAACAAATTTCTATGAAGACTACAGAGATATGGTCATAGCAAAATCCTTTGTACAACTTGAAAAATAACTAAAGTAAAAAGGTGTTTGACCTGGAAAATTTTGAAAGATAAATATAGTACGGAGCACAATTGCTTTAAGCCACAGTGGATGACACGTGTTTACTAAAATGTCCTTTCCCCTCATGAATTACCTTCAATATACACATAATTATAAATAGAAGGCACTAGCCAACCCATAGAAAAGCGTGACATTTACTTGGAAGTAGTTCTAAATCGTCGCCCTTTCCTTGTAAATCCAACCAAATCAACGTGTTACAAATGAATAGGATATTGTGCAAATTACATCACTTATCATAATTCAAGGTGTGGAGGTGTGGAAGTGCACAACGATAACTGGCATGATTTCTCCACACTAGCATTGAAAATACACAAGTGCTAGATGTGCTAGTGATATACCTTTGCAAAGTGCAGAGGTGCACAAGACATAATTGCACCGAGTGCGGACATATGTTCATAGAAAAATCCTTCATACAACATAAAAATTCTCTCGTAAAAAATCTTTTGACTAGGAAATTTTGCAAACATAAATAAATTACCAAGCTTGAATTGCTTTAGTTTGCGCTGCACAACTATTGGAAGTGCGGAGGTACACAAGTGTGCGATGATAAGTGGCATGAATTCACCGCACAAGTGTTGAAAATACATAAGTTCTAGTTGTGCTAGCGATATACCTATGCGGAGTGCAAAGGTGTGAAAGACATAACTGCATCGAGTGCGGACATATGTTCATAACAAAAGCCTCGAGACAACCTGAAAAAATCCCTTGTAAAAAAGGATTTTGACTAGGAAATATTGCAAACAAAAAAACATTACCGAGCTGCAATTACTTCAAGGAAAAATTCATGGCCCACATTTACTAAAATGTATTTTCCACACATGAATTACCTTCAAAATATGGCCAATCATAAATAGAAACCATTATTCAACCCATACAAAAGCATGACATTTGCTTTGCACTAGTTCTAAATACCTTCCCTTTCCTTGTAAATCCAAGCACCTCAAGCTACCATAAATGACTCAGCCATTGTGGAAATCAAATGGGTTGCCACAATCCATGGTTCAGAACTATGGCAACTACCAATGTGCATAAGCACTACAATGCGAGGGTGTAGGAGGATTAGTCTCAATTCTCCGCATAAGAATTGAAAATAGACCAGATGTTCATTGTGCTTAGGAAACACTTGTACAAAGTATGAATGATATAGTTGTGTGGAATCCAAACAAATCATCAAAGAAAAAGGATCCACACATAATAGTAGTGCATTGTACATGGAAATATTGAATATATGCTACGTAGCAATCGTCTTTTTAGATTAGATGCATTTTTAATAGACTCTTGCACATTGTTTATTTGATGCATTCCACATCCCCTTGCATTTTTGCTACTCTTCCATTGAATTGGGAAATGGATCAATAGATCATTTCTTGGTTTGTTTAGCCAACAAAGATATAGACACATTGGAATCATATTAATATGAGCTAGGATCTGATTTCTTACACAAATTGCATCAGATTCATGACATTAACATATATCTTTCGATCTCTACGACCCTAGAGCATAAATTGAGTCAATTTATCACTGGTTTATAGGTAATCCTACTAATAACCAAGCAAAGGCCTATGCCCTTCTACAAGGATTTCATATATCCATATCAAAAAGCATAGAAATACTGACAATCGTGGGAGATTCTAAAAACAAAATCTGACTTTTAATTCATTCCTCCCTTCCCTCTGAAGCTCATTTAAAAATCATATTTTTTCTTATTCAAAGCCTCGTCAAGGAATTCATCCAAGTCTCCTTTTGGTATGTCAAGAGAGAACTCAACTCCCTGTTGCATGAGATGGCAAATAAACAAGTAAATGGGGAATTTTTTACGAAACATAAATGGACAAGAAAGTTATAGCTTTGCTCCTTAAGCTCCCAGTTCAGTGTTCATCATGTGCCCTTGGTATTGGATCCCTAAAGGCCTTGAACTCAACCTTCACGCTAAAGAACACATGGCTGCTTTTTTGGTCTACTAGCTAACCCCCTCAGTCATTTCCACTCATACCTTTTTCATTTTCCCTCATTCATCTCTCCCCCTTTGGATCTCCTCCTTCCCTCCTAGATGGCATTCAACTCCCCTAGTGTGATCCTCTAGTTGTCCCTTCACCTGTGTGCTCATGGTGCAGTCTCTGCTATCATGTGGATCTCTTTGGACCCCATACCCTCTGCCACCTATTCCACGCCTCCTTCTCCCTAGCTCTCATGAGCCTTATCTTCACACTCGTACTCCCC
>ML777139.1:316459-364318 GCA_009831015.1 Picea engelmannii
CCCCCTTTTCTATCATGTCAGCTTAAATCTTATATCGCCGGTGCCTATTCCTGCATCACCTCCCACTTAATGTTATCCAAATTTGGTTGCCTCCTCCCTCATGAAATCCATATGCCACATTCGTCCCCACGATTTAGATCGTCTAGCAAAAGATTGGGATTGCAATCAAATCCATCAAGGAGAGATGAATCACCCCTCAATTCTGGAGGTATCCTTATACAAATTCAATCAATCCCTCTCCGTTCAACATTGGAAATTTCATTGTCAAGAAAGGTGGCAAAGACATAGCAATGACGACTTCAACATGGAAATCCATCACCAAGGAACCAATTCCAGATTTCTCCTGTTACAACTAGAGCTAAATGATATTCACACTCTGGTTATTATGTTGCACAATGAATACTCTTGTCTCTCGAGTTATCTAAGTCTTGGAACTCAATGTGAATCAAAGGCAATCGGTCCAGACTCTGAATGACAAGGTAGATGCATTGTGAAGCCAGCTAGAATAAATTCATCTCCAACTAGCACTCCATGAGCAACATGACAATTCAATAGGGGATACAACATCAAAGAATTCCATCCCAGGAGCGCCTCACTTCCCATACCTCAATGTCACAATTCAACAGGTAGACGATGATGAAATGGAGAAAGAGAACAAATAGACGAGGTCTCCTCTTTAAATTTCAGTCTGAATGAACTTCAACTTTTGGCTATGTCTAGGGGTTTACTATAGAAGTTACACTAGAAGTTTGTTAGATTGGAACAATTGTAAATATTATGATGAACTCTACAGGGATATAACCCAATGCAATCTGTGCTTAGTTTTTGAACTCCTCCCACTGGGACTTTTGTCTCCTTCTATACTTTGTTGCATCCGAACAACCTTTTTATAATATAAATTCTCTAGTTTGGGTTAAAAAAAAAACATGTATCTTTCGATAATGCAGTTACCTACATCTTCAAATGTAAATGAAAATAAAGGAGCACTATGGAGACACACATTTTGCATATGACGATGACCAACAAAAGGGTTAAATAAAACACTAGACAAAACTCCCATAAAACACAATATTTGCATTATGTTAGTCTCAAATAGGTCCAATTGACACTTTCATGTGACTTATAAAGATCCAATTCGGTGATGAATGAAGGGACGCGTTTGTTTTTTAATAGGGTGTAAAGTTTCTTGAGCCACCCCCATAGCATGAAAGATATGTATGCTTTCCAAGAAATAAATTTTTTCTTTGTCAATGATATCCAACAATACTGGTTCCAATATTCTAATTGTTACCTTGGTTATTATCTCGTATGTGTTATAACATAAGGAAATAAGTTTGAAATTCAAAGGTAAAGGGATCATCCAACTTTAGGACATGGTGATCAAAGTTGAATTATATGGGACCAATATTCTCCCATTCTTCCTCAACCTGTCAACCACTCTAAGAAGGTCCTTCCTTAGCACTTCAAAGAAACTCTTGAAAAGCTCAGTGGGCCTGGTGCCTTGTCCCATTGAAAGGCATACAAAACATCCTTCAATTCCTCCTCATCTACTGGTACTATTATAGTTTCATTTTGCACCTATCATACTAACCTATTAAATTTTGAATGGATGGTCATGATTAGTATAATGTTTACTCTCCTTATGCTTGTATATATCTCCCTATAGTGGGAAATTGTACCCTTTTATATTCTTTCAAATTTTGATTAGTCAATACTATTCACATATTTTATCTCCCATATTCTATTTTAAGAATTGCTTGCCTATCTGAATCGATGGAAAAATGGGTGTATTCATCTTCTTCTTTTATTGAAGCTGCCATAGTTTTTTGACACCATAAATATTTCTCTCATGCTAGTAATATAAATCTCTCTTATTCCATCTTATCCATCTCCTTTTTCAAATCAACAATCACCCTTCCCTTCCTCATTTGATTAGATATCGGTTCCAATTGATCCTCAATTTTATCTAGTCTTGATTTTTCTTAGATATTGTGTTTGTAGTGTTACACATCAAAATTACTCATTACGATGATGGCCTAGTGTAGTCATTACCAAATTTCGCAAGTGTCGCATTTCGCCCACAAGTGTCGCAAATATCATACTGTCGTCTTCCCCATGTTGTGTATCAGGCAACATTACCAAGAACAATCACAAGACACCTCAAAAGACTGGTTTTGAAGAGGAGAAGTCATTTGACAAAGAGTACAAGTCTTTTTCCACAGAAACAACCACTAAAAAATCAATTTTGGAAGGCAACACTCCCCTATACACTGTCAGGGAGTGCCAATGCTCAATGACCTCTTTTGGGGGAGCGTTCCAATGCTCTGTGCCCCATTCTGAGGGAACGCAGGCCTTTTTTAAGAGAATTTTTGGATTGTTGAGAGAAATCAGGGAAGAATCCCTTCATATCTGGAGTTGGTTGGATTCAGATCTGAGGTCAAGGATCAATCTTACGGAAGATCCACAACTAAAGGAAAAGAATCCTCAACTTATCCCAAGAATATCTTAAGTGGTTAGGCCTCTCCAAGCCTATATAAGGAGGCCTCCTCATGGTGAAAGGGGAGACATTGTAAAGCATCAAACTTATGATCTCGTAAGGGAAATATCATTGAAGCATCATCATTTTGTGTGTGGATTATTTGAGCAAGGGTCTGGACAAAGAGAGCTTGGTGAAGCTATTGCACCTACATCTATGGTTGTAAGAATTTCACTTTGTTTTCATTAATATAAATCTATGCTTGGCCTATTTCCTTTAAAGTTTGTGTACGTTCCATGAACTTGTTTCTTTTATAGATCCATTATGAAGCTAATCACGGTAGAGTAGGAAGTATGTTTCGTTGTTGTTGCTCACTATATTGCAAGACCTTCTCAAGAACTTGGATATCAAGATCATCCTATATCGAGCAAGGACAAACGTCGGTAAAAGGTATTTACCCTTCCTCCTTCTTCTTCTTTGAATAGTTTAGATTCATGAAAAGGAATGTCAGTGTCCACAATAGCACTTTTTTGTCTTGGTCATAGGGCTCTAGTATCCTAGAGGAAATCCACTTGTTCATAAGGGGATTCTCCTGTAACAAAAATTGGTGACTCCACTGGGAGGGACTTTGATTTTTGATTTCCTTCCTAGATCTTGTTTTAGCCTTTGCTCATCTTTGAACTTTATTCATATTGTGTCTCTGATTCTTGGAGATGTGTTGATTGGCTCTTTACCTCATCTCATACACTTTCAATTTCTGAGTTTGCTTGAATTTTTGGATTCTGGGCATTTTTTTGAATTTTTAGTGGCCAGCGCCCCCCTGCCTCTTCTACTAGAACACTGGCGCTCCCTGTCAAGCTTACACAAAGCGTTGCAACACTTTGGTTCCCTTAACACCAGAGTGTTGCCCCTTTTCTGTCAAAATATTGTAGGAGTTTGATCTTTGAATTCATTTTCTTGTTTTTTTTACTTACTCAGAGTCCTTACAACCTCGGTACATCTTTGTCTTGGCCATCAACACTTTGCTTCTAATATTTGATCACCTTTTGTTTGGAATTTTGATATTTTTTCCTTACCTTGAAGTCACTCTTTATCCTTAATGATTTAGAGTCAACTTACTACTTTCCTCTCATTTATCTGACTAAGTGAAATCTTTTGTAAGGAAATTCAAAGGTCTATGCACCTTTCCATTTGATCTTTGAAGTCATCTTGTCCAAGCTTTTTTCCTTCTTTTTGAGTTTTTGGTTTTCTTTTTGCAAGTTTCGTTATCTTTATCTTTCTTGTTTAATCACGACGAGAGTGTGTTTTTGTTTGTGTGAAGTTTGCTTCTGATTGTCTAAATCTCATTGATCTTAAACTCTGAATGGCATAGGGAACTTTATATCAGATTGATTATCATTCACACATAGAGCAAAAGTATACATTTTTTATGATTGTTTTTGGATATTAGAACAAAATTCTATGAAATTTTTAGCATTATACTGGATTTGATTGAGAAACAATTGATTGAGGATACTGCATCTTAGTGTTTGACAGTGAAAAGAACATCTTTCTCTTTCCCTTAAATAGGCATTCATTTAAAGAAAAGACTGCTTACCATTTCTTATGCATTTTTTTGGGAATTGAGTCATAATACCATCAGTTTCATTTTCATACACCCTTGAGTAAAGAGCAGCTGCAAAATTAACGCTAATTAAAATTTATCTAGAACATTTTTTTTTAGAATCTTCCACCAACATTAGATTAGGATTAGCACTTTGGATTAGGCTGTGAGTACAATTCTCCAAAGTATTCAAAACAAACATTAGCATCTTGCGATAGGGAGAGAAAATCCAATTGTCGTATAGGCTTTCTGGGATCCCCCTCACACAGGGGTCATGCACGAGGTTGCATTCGGGAGAGTTACAAAGATTATCCCTCCATGGTTCAACTGTTTGTAGTGGTCAGATCGCATATTGAGCATTCTTCTTGAGGTTCAGCTGGTTTCATTTGGTCTCCGTGCTTCGTGAACTCTGAATCCGTTCAGGGTCCTCTGGAATTCTACCGGTCCACTTGTCCTCAGTTCTCTCGAAGGATTTCAGACTTGTTATCCTGCTCATACATTCAGACTGGACTGTCGACTGTACCTGCCCAGGGGTTGACTACGTGTTGGTGTCTTTAGTAGCCATAATCTTTAGGTACTTACACAAGGTGATGGTGAAGGGAAGTCTTCGTTGTACCTGGAACATACGGTGGTCAAACTCACTCGAGCTCCTTGGAGGGTAAATTCACAATTACTGCATGGAAGCTTGCACCAAGGCGCAAGTTCGTTAAGCAGGTCGCCATCATAATTGTTCCACCATATCCTAGCCCCTTTTTGACTTGATCACGGGACGTTGGATTTCATCACCAACTAGTATGGTCATCGAGAGAAGGTTTTGTTTGCTTGGTTTGATTCCTAGATTTGATTAGTGCATGTTGTTTCTTTTTCGTTAGTTGGCCATAGATTTTTTTCGTCGAATTTTTTCCGCTAACATCGACCCTCCACGTCGTTCGAGTAGGGTATAGGGACTTCCCTCAGAAAATATGGAAGATTATACCCCTTTACCCCTTCATTCTATCGAGGGATCTCCTCAACAAAGCAAGGTCCATGACATTATAACCTCATAGGAGGAAGTTTCCATCTTTAGAAAAATTTTGAATTGTTACGGATTCTATGGAGGCTTTCCTCATTTCTGTGGGATATGAAAGGCATTTTCTCCAGCTGAATTCAGTCGGAGAACTTGTTGTCATTGATCCTCCTGACATTCCGACCGGGTCTCATTCGGGCCCTCAAGTCGGAAACCCCCTTTGGACTGCTGACATAGTTCGAAGCTCACCTCGCACTGTGCGAGACCTTTACGGATTAGGAATAGGTGTTGATATACCTGTCATATCCCAAATACCCGAAACATTTGTTACCTATACCGTACCTTTAGATCAATTTACTAGTAGAACCATTAGTTCAACCACACCGTCTGTTGGTCTGAACATGCAATATGTTGGTCCAAGTTCCACTATTTCTCCCCAAATGGCCCATACTACGATGGTCCCTCACATTGCGACTATTCCCATCGGTAATGTGGTGGTTATCCAAGCTCCCATTGGTACACCACTTTCATCTAGGCCTTCTTCGTCACTTCCCTTTGGGTACAGAGCACTGAATTTTTCCCTTATCAACACTACCCAGGTTATACTCAAAAGTTTTATACCTATACAACAAATCAGAGGGATTGGTCTTGGTGGCTCTAATCCATTAAGTGGCACCGATCAGTCGTTTACGTCTAGTTTACAAACTCCAGGGACTCAACCTCATGCTGGGGGGAAACCTTCGTTTGGCGGGCAACCTCATGCTGGGGGGAAACCTCCTTTCGGAGGGAAACCTATGTTTGGAGGGAAACCTCATGCTAGGGGGAAACCTCAAACTGGAGCCCATCATCAACATTATGGACAGAATACGTCTACAACGCCCAATCCATGGAACATCCCTTTCTCAGGAAACCCACAGTTCTCTAGGGGGCATAATCCTCAAGGTCTACAACAACCTCATCTTTCTCAAGGGACTAATCTATATCCTCTTTATGGACAAAATGTTTACCCCCCCTATGCGCAAACACCAAATCCAAATTATAATCCTTAAAACCCATCAAGTTATCCTTCGCTCGCACATGTTTCTCAACCCTCCTCGAATCCCGTTTACTCTGATCAGCAACAACCGTATGTAGCAGGACCTACTGGTTACAATTATCCACCTAACCTAGTTTACGGTCCTACTGGTGTCCCTATGCCACACCAATATCACCCTCAGGTTAACCAACAGCTACCGTTCCTTGCTACTTTGGATCTCCTAGACTTGTCTCAGTTGACCAATGATCCTATACGTCATTATCCTTTATGGCCAGTGATTCTGGCTAAACTACCTTCTGATATTCCAAAATTTGACAGTAAACTTGGAGAAGACCCAAATAACCATGTGATGACTTTCCATTTGTGGTGTTCATCAAACTCCTTAATGGACGATTCTATACGTTTGCGTCTTTTTCAGCGAACACTTACGGGCTCAGCAGCCAAGTGGTATATCAAACTCCCGCGTGGTTTTTTCCAAGATTTTAACTCCCTTTCCATGTCCTTTCTCATGCACTTTCAATTACCCATTCAATATGAGATGGGTACCAAACTCTTGACCTCCCTTCGTCAGACAAACTTTGTGCATATCTCTGATCATATTCATGAGTGGAGACGACGACGAAGGTTGATCAAAGCAGTCATTCCTAACCAGTTATTAGTGGAATGGTTTACTAAATCACTATTACCCCCGATTGCTTGTGATGTTGCCATGGGTAGGGTAGTCACCAAGGAAGAGGCCATTGCTCGGGCTCAATACTTAGATTTGGTTTATTCCCAATCTGGTACTTTGTATGAGTTAATCCCAAATGCTACCCGTGCAAATACCAGTCCATCTAAACTATCATCCACGTCACATGTGGATGGAGTTATCAAATCCATCAAAACCCAATCTATTTCCCAGTTAGCTGAAACGATAAATCGATATGCTTCGTCATCCACTCCAAGTTCGACCACACCCTCCTCTACCTCCCCACAAACTCAAATCTCTAAGGTGAATGCAGTTCAATCTGCCCCTTCACAACAATCCATAGGTAAGAAGAAGAAAAGGAACAAACCAAAGAAGAATAATAACAATGAACAACCGAAAGCTCAAAACCCATCGCCTGCTACCGAAAACCAACCACAACGTAAGCCAAAATTCCCATGTCTTATTTGTGGTGAAGATCACTACACTTGAGACTGTCCACATCGTGATGAAGTGGCCAAACTTTTTAAAGGGAATTCCCAACTTTTCATGCTTACTCGGCCTTTTCCTCAGCAGCAATATATGGTTTCTCAAACCCCCTCTCCAGGGGGCAGTTCTAGCCACCCTTATCATGATGAAGCCTCGACAAGTGCCCATATTTATCTATTTAATGGGATTGATTTAACCACCCGCTCTACGACATACAACACACCAGTTAAACCTGACAAAGGAAAGGTCACTAACAGTACTTTACCGGATCCATCACCATCCTCTGTTAGTCCTCCATCTGTTAGTCCTCCATCTGGACCACTTCATATTGAGAAACCTATGTTCGACTCTATCTTACACCCTCCTAAGAGCATTATTCGTAAATCTACCTTTAATCCTACTTCACGTGCCACCCAGAACTACAACATTGTTGAATATTTGTCTAGAGCACCGTGTGCTATGTCTACATTAGAAGTTCTACAACCCTGCCCCAGTCAACGTAGTAACTCTCTTGGCTGCTATTAGTGATTTTGATCCTGAGTCGTCCAATAATATCGTGTTTAACCTAGACAATTTTACATCTAGACTCTCCCACCAACTTTCTTTCCAATTGTTGTTATTGTTCACAATCAACAAATTCACCATACCATATTGGATGAGGGAACCTCTACTTGTGTCATGTCTTTAGCGTGTTGGAAAGGTTTAAAATCACCCGCACTTAACAAATCCCCAACGATGTTGTGCACATTCGATGGGTGAGGTTTTCATCCCCATGGACTCTTGCAGTCCCTGTCCATCCAGTTGGGCGGCAAAACAGTCACCGTTGACGTCGAGGTGGTTGATGCTCCCCTTGATTACAACTTGTTACTTGAAAGAAGTTGGTTTTATTCTATGATTGTCGTTGCTTCGTCTGTATTTTGATGTGTACAATTTCCTCATCAGGGCAAAATTGTCAATGTCGATCAGTTAGATTTATGTACACCTGACGCTCGCACTCCCGCTACCAACAATATTCCATTCTTGGGAGATCATAAGATCCCGTATGAAAGTGTTGGTGTGGACTTGTTAAAAGATTCCACCCTCATGGGTACCTTCCCTGCACCACTTCCTCCTACCACGCATCATATTGCCACAGTCAATATGATTTCAACTATTTCTTATTAGTCTTTGGAATCATCTGATCCCTGGATTGTACCTAGTTCTCTAGAGTTCGATGTGCTAGGTGACACAATGCCACTTAGTCCAGTTGAGGCTTCATAGGTTGCTATTTAATCAACCTCTCCCTCTTCGGATGACTAACATCTCTTGGAACCCTACACCTACTCGATGTCATCTTGGTTAAAGTCCTTGACTTCTGCTTTTGACTACATTTCTCAAATCTTTCCATTCGACAAATCTATCATGGAAATGCTTAGCATTGACGACGTACCTTGGGACGATAACCATCATCGATCCTCTTTTCTTCCACCTCTCGAAGAAATACAGGAAGATATACACTCTATCTTCCCCCCCGATGTTGTCAACTTTCCACAATCACCCATACTTACAAAAGATACTCTTTTTGAGGGGAATTTAGGCAACATTACTTCTACGGTCGTTATTGACATTTCGATCAAGGAAGGTGTCGTGGAAAATATTAATCTCGGTGTTAATTGTTCTCCTGAGGAAGTGGTTTCTTATACCGCTTTATTTAAAGAATTTTGCGATGTCTTCGCTTGGAGCTACAAGGAAATGCCAGGGCTCTATCCTTCAATCGTTGTGCACGATATTAAAACCTACCCAGAAGTAAATCATGTTTGACCGAAACTCTGCCCAGTCCATCCTAAGAAGACCGCGGCTATTAAGGTAGAAGTTGAGAAATTATTGAAATCCGGCTTCATCTATCCTGTCCCTTTGATGGAATGGGTATCAAACATTGTTCCGGTTACTAAGAAGCAAGGGACCATTTGTGTCTGCGTTGATTATAGGGACCTCAATAAGGCTTGTCCGAAAGACAACTACCCTACGCCCTTCATCAACCAGATAATTGAATATTGCATAGGTACCGTGATTTTCTCTTTCATTGATGGTTTCTCAGGGTACAACCAGATTAACATTTTACCTGTTGATCAACATAAGACAACCTTCATCTTCTCGTGGGGAACTTTCGCCTATCGGAAACTACCGTTTGGCCTCAAAAATGTTGGTGCCACATTCCAGTGGGCCATGTCATACGCTTTCCACGATATCAAACATATTGTGGAACCTTACCTCAATGATTTACCAGCCCATTCATCACGTCGATCAGACCATTTCGGCTATCTACGGGCTATTTTTTTTTTATGTCGGTTCTACCACATTCGTTTGAACCCACATAACTGTATCTTTGTTGTCGAATCAAGTCGGCTCCTCGGCTTCATTGTTTCCAAGGATAGGATTCGAGTGGATCCCTTAAAAATTAAAGTTATCCTTGCTTTACCTCCACCTAATAATCCGACACAACTCCAAAGTTTGCAGGGGAAAGCAAACTTTCTTCACCATTTCATTTGTAACTATGTTGAGATTACCAAAGGATTTATGTGATTGTTGCAGAAAGACACCCCTTTCATCTGGGATGACACTGCTCAACAATCTTTTGTTGCTCTTAATCATGCATTGACCAATGCACCTATGTTGCATCCTCTGAATTATACGCAGGACTATATCCTTTACTTAGCAGCCTCTACTTCCACTATTTCTATGGTGTTAGTTCAAGAAGACCCTATCGGTGAGGAACACGTGATATATTATTTGATCAAAAGTATATCTGGTCCCGAGCTCCGATATTCACATGTTGAAAAGTTGGCGCTAGCAGCCGTCATCGTTGTCCAGAGATTCTGTCATTACATTTTGCTACGCACCACCACAGTGATCGTGGAATCTAACCCAATGTATCACATTCTGACATGCCAAGTTCTTGGGGGAAAATATTCCAAATGGATCGTCATCCTTCAAGAGTTCGATCTCGAATTTGTTAAGTCCAAAGCCAAAAAATATTTGGTGTTTGCGGAGCTTATCTGCAACTTTCCCCATGTTGATGAAGATACTGAGCCCATTGATTCTCTCCCATATGAGACTCTATTCCTCATTAGCACGTCTGACCCTTGGTATGGAGATATTCTTCTTTATCTCCAGACCCAACATTTTCAGCCCGATATCTCTTGTGAAGAGCGTCATCATATTCGCCATCATTCTCGTTCCTACCTTATCGTCGGTGACACTTTGTATCGTCGTGGTATTGATACCATCCTACGATGATGTTTGACTCATGAAGAAGTTGAACGCGTTCTTAATGACTGTCACCTTGGAGCCTGTGGCGGTCATCTTTCTGGGATGGATACAGCTCAGAAAATCTTATGTGTCGACTACTTTTGGCCCTCTATTTTCAAAGATTGTATTGAGGCAGTCAAAAAATGCCCACCCTGCCAATTTTTTCACAAAAAGGCACATACCCACCCCGCTCGGCTGCATCCCATTATTGCCATCGGCCCCTTTGCCAAATGGGGCATTGATTTCATGCAGTGTAAGCCTACCTCGGTAGGGGGGCATAGTTACATCATTGTTTCCATCGATTACTTCACAAAATGGGCTGAGGCTATGCCTACCTTTCTCAATGATGGGCGTACTGCAACTCTTTTCTTCTTCAACCACATCATCACTCACTTTGGTGTTCCACGGGCCATTGTCATTGATCATGGTTTACACTTTAGAAACCAGATGATAAGTGAGTTGCATGCCAAGTTGGATTTTCACCATGAGAACTCATCCCCGTATTATCCTCAAGAAAATGGACAAGTTGAAGCCATCAACAAGGTCCTTAAAACCATGATTCAACGTATGGTAGGGGCAAACAAGACATCCTAACATCTACAAGTTTTCTTCGCTCTCTGGGCTTATCGTACTTCAATGAAACCTGCTACTGCATTCACTCCCTTCTAGCTAGTATATGGCATAGAAGTTGTTTTACCAATCGAGTGTGAAATTCCCTCGTTGAAACTCAAAGTAGAACTCCTACCACACACCTCTGCTACAGAAGAATGTTTCTTACACTCAACTAGGATGGATGAAACGTGTCATGATGCCACTCTCGTTAACGAGACGTATCAAAAACGAATCAAGAATTAATACGACAAATCTGTTCACCCTCGTACTTTCGCAGAAGGAGACCTAGTCCTCATTTATGACCAGGCCCATCACAAGTTAGGGACCGGTAAGTTAGAACCTCTATGGCATGGTCCTTACATCATGAAACATGTGTTACATAGAGGCACCTACAAGCTAGTTGACTATGACGGACTCTCCCTGGGTGAACCCTGGAACGAGCTTTACCTTAAGAAGTACTATGCTTAGAACATCTAGCATGTGTGCTTTGTACACTATTGTATTTTAGTTTGGTGTGTCTTTTTCTTTTGCGTGCTCGAGTTTTTGTCTTAGCCACTTATACTGTGTCTTGTGTTTTCATGCGCAGATGACATCTTCCTTTCCTATCTTTTTCGAGTTTGTGGATGGCGCTAGTCGACACACCCAAAACGTTGCTTTTGCAACTTGGGTCGTTTACCACTCTGATGAGTTGGTGAGTTCAGGAGGTATTTGCTTAGGATCGACAACTAACAACATGGCAGAATATCATGTTGTCATCGGACTTTTAACTGAAGCCTCCTCCGTAGGTGTTTCTTGTATGATCGTTAACCTAGACTCTCAACTCGTGGTCTGTTAACTTAATTGAATCTATGTTATTCGCAATCCTATCCTACTACGTCTCCACTTACGAGTCCGTCGTCTTGAATGAATGTTTGATTTTATCGAATACAGACACATACCAAGAGAACTCAATACCATTTTGGATTCATTAGCCAATTACATCATGGACCAGTATCTCGCACATAGATAGGGTTTCATAAAGGAAATAAATCATAAATCACATGTAAATTAAAAACACATCACATTAAAAACATCATTTAAGCACTATAAAAACTCGGATATGTATATATATACGGCGTGGCAGAAAATGTTTGATTACATCAAAAAAGTACATAGAAGGGCAAAATGTTGGGTCCTCGTGCCCATAATATCATCATAAAGACTATACAAAAAATACCAGTGAGGTCTTAGTCCTCCCGCATCACATTGTGCTCCAAGTAGCACACCACCGCACAGGCTACTCGTCTTAGTAAAGAGTTAATACTCTCAGGGACTCCCACTGTGTGTGTCTACAACTGCAAAGGTACATTCTCCCTCTCAAGAGGAGGGATACCCATCGTAATACCACGGAGGTTTGTCTCCACCTCTTGGAGACCCCCTTGTCGCTACTGCTATCTGAGCATCCCCGCAGCGCCCCAATGCCGGTATCTCTTCTGGACGTGTTGCTCCCCTATCTGCACGATGAAATGGTACATCCATTAGAAACTCTTCTATGTACCAAAAAAATATATATATAAAGTTTTAAAATAAAAAAACAACTTGACAAGATTGTTTTTGGTTTCTTACCTGACGCGTCCCAGTCCACCCCATCTGGAAGGACCAAGTCCATACTTCCCCAGAAATACACTCCGATGTATGGGAAGTCTTCTATCACAATCAATTGGCGTCCCAGCCAAGCGAAGAAGTCACCAGTGAACCTGAACTCTATCTTTGATTCTAACCTCGGAGACAGGCTAGTCCATCGCCCCATACATGGTTCACCTACCGACCGTATTGCTAATGAAATTTGAGGTTGCATCTGAGGAATGTGTTCTAAGAAGAACGAAACCAAGAATGAACCATACCTCAATTGCTTCTGTTGCCCTACTCTGCATCTCGTAATTTTCTCCTTCACATTCTGAAGGAACCCTACACTCCAGTTAAATAGTGTTGGCTCTAAACACTGTAAACCATAGGCCACCTGTGATCTTGAAACTAGGTACGAGCTGGTACTTCTCGCTATGCTCATACTAGCAAACAAAATGGACCGAAGAGGTAGATCCCTGATGTCTTTGATTGTGATTCTACCTCCCACTAATCTCGATCCCAGGACACAATGGTTTGCCAAGTACTCATCCACAGGCGTGGGAAGTGCCCTCTGTCAAAATAAAACTACGGGGGCCCCTTTTTTCGAGAGGCCAGTCAGGAAGTACACATATTCCAACTCAATGGCAAGAAGCTGCGTTCCAATTTTGAACCCTTGTTCCACAACGTTCCATAGCCTGATCATATGCTCAAGAAGAAAAATCTCCTTCTTCATTTTTTTCATTTTGAATAACTTGAGGAGACCACAAATCCTTAATGTGGCCTGTGATCAGGGACTTTGCAAGGCGGCCACATCATCGAGCTCATGCTCTTTTTCTTTCCACTCGATCATGACTTTTGCCGAAGTTACTTACAATCATCAACAACCAAAATTCATTAGTCATGCTTTTTCGACAACTTTTGGGCAATTGAAAACTTTTTAAAAAAATTGTTTGCTCTTTCTATGAGGCTAACGCCCCCTTTATATGCACATCAGGGTGCCAACGCCCCCTCACAATGGCCACCAGGGTGCTCTAAAAATTTAAAACGCTCACCTTCACGTTTTGAGAAAGCATTGGTCGTTTTGGGAATTTTTTCTTATGGTTTTTGTGCAGCGCCCCCTCTACCACTACACCAGAGCATTGGTGCACCTTCATCAGCTTGCATGGGAGCTTACAAAATCGAGTAGCATGCCCCCACTAAATCTAGAGGAGCGTCGAGCCCTTTTGGGCGCCTGAGACAACCCAAGGCATCAATTTTTGCACCCAATTATTGCCTAAAGACAAAATTTGAACCGTACAAATTAGAGAGAGGAAGAAGAGCACCAACCTGGTCCAAACAATGAGGAAAATAGCTGGTCGTAGCTCCGACACCAAGCAATGCAAGATTCACCCTCCAAAGCACAAATTCTCCAATGCTACAAATCTTTGCACAAATGAAATGGTAAATGATATTTTTACCCCTCTTTACTATTATAAATTTCATTTTTTCCTAAGATATAGTTATTTTGGGGTTTTGAAAAATATTTTGGAGGCCTTATTAATACCCTGGAATGCAGTTTTGACATTATTGGTAGGTTTCAGAGCAGTTTTGTTCATTTTTATCTTGTCACATTCACGAGCATAGCCTTAGTTTGTTCTCACATTCAAAAAACATAAGAACGCACCGGGTAAACTTTTATCTCTTTTTCGGACCCGCATGGATACACGAAAAAGGAACCCCCTAGAGTCGTCTTTAATCTCTTTTCAGACTCCCTAAACATGAAAAGATTTTCGAGTGATCTTGCTTCCTTTCCCACTCATTAAAAGGTTTGAAAGGGCGTCTTTCGAGTGATAATTTAACTCTTTTTCGGCCTCGCGAGACTAACATTACGAAAAAGTGCAACACTGGAGTCATCTTTAAGTCATTTTCAGACTCTAAATATGAAAAACCACCAAGTTTACCTTCTCTGGACTCATTAAACAATCATACATTCAAGGGCCCATACGGGACCGAACCCTTACTTCTTCGAGTTCGTTAAACAAAGGAAGAGGGACTTACCGAAGGTGAGTTATATCGAGCATGTGTTTCCCTCCTCGAGCTCATTAAATTAAAAAGAGGTACTCGTCTATCTGGATGGGGGAAAATTGAAGGAAGCAAGCCAAGCAGTATTTGAGAACATTACCAGTAACTGTTACAATCGCCCTTAAACACGCCATTTTATCTTTACACGCATTTTTCCGCTGAACCTCTGCACTAAACCAATCCTTTGAGTTTCCTTACTCCTTTGGGTCACCCAACAAAAGTCACAGTATCCACTGCATTATCAAGTTTTGGTCCATGTCAAGTTTTCTGTTGTCATGCCTCTCTGTTCAAGCGAAGTATCTGCCTCAAGAGTCAACCATCACAAGTTTTTGTTTCAATACCCGTGTCAGTCCATGTTCATTTGATCCACCAATTACATCTATGTGTCAGTTTCATGCCATTGATGGGGTATACACCAAGGCCCTCCTTCAACGAGTCTATTAATGTCGACTTCAACACATTATTCGGGAACTAGACTTAGAAACCAGTTAGTACCTTGGGACCTACATACCTCAATGGCAGGCCTCCTCGCATCCGACAGTGGGTTTACATCATTGACCTTTAATCATATGATTCCATGGATGTTCGACTTCAACTCATCCATTCACATTCGTTGGAATGTACTAGAGTACCTTGGGAATCATTGACATCAATGGTGTTTTCCCTCGTGCTTGTTAACGGTTTACCTCGTTGACCGGTAATCAAGTGTTTTCTGCCATGTTTGACATTAAGACATCTATTCACATGGTTAGATTCATACTACATCAGGATTGGTAAGAAGACCCTGGGTTGAGTCATCACTCTCATATGTACTTTGCCCAAGTTGCGACGGAGTTTCTTTTGAACGTTGACACATATACTGCCACATAGATCCACTTTGTATTGGTCATGGCTATGTCTTGTCATCTCGTAGATCCACTGTCTATTCTTCGTGGCTACGATCAGTTCAGGTCATAGGAGTATAGATCCACATTGTATCTTCAGTGGCTATACCTTTTTGTCAATATAATTATGGATCTGTAGTGTATTTTATGGCAGCCATACCTTGACAGTCTTTATCACTCAAGCATAGGTATGCCTGCCTTGGGTTTGAAACATGTCATAATATTTGTTTGATGGTTGTGTGCAGCTTCTAATAGGTACTCTGAGTCTGTACCCTTGCTTGAAAAAGTCTACAAAGTACTTCAGTCATCAGTTGTCGTCTTCTAACTTCGCACATTGGGGGGCAATCTGTTACACATCAAAATTACTCATTACGATGATGGCCTAGTGTCGTCATTACAAAATGTCGCAAGTGTCGCATTTCACCCACAAGTGTCGCAAATATCATACTGTCATCTTACCCATGTTGTGTCTCGGATAAAATTACCAAGAACACTTACAAGACACCTCAAAAGACTAGTTTTGAAGAGGAGAAATCATTTGACAAAGAGTACAAGTCTTTTTCCACAGAAACAACCACTAAAAAATCAATTTTGGAAGGCAGCGCTCCCCTATACATTGTCAGGGAGTGCCAACGCTCAGTGACCTCTTTTGGAGGAGCATTCCAATGCTCTGTGCCCCATTATGAGGGAGCGTTGGCCTTCTTTGAGCGAATTTTTGGATTGTTGAGAGAAATCGGGGAAGAATCCCTTCATATATAGAGTTGGTTGGATTCGGATCTGAGGTCAAGGCTCGATCTTAGGGAAGATCCGCAACTAAAGGAGAAGAATCCTCAACTTATCCCAAGAATCTCTTAAGTGATTAGGCCTCTCCAAGCCTATATAAGGAGGCCTCCTCGTGGTGAAAGGGGAGACATTGTAAAGCATCAAACTTATGATCTCATAAGGGAAATATCATTGAAGCATCATCATTCTATGTGTGGATTATTTGAGCAAGGGTCTAGACAAAGAGAGCTTGGTGAAGCTACTGCACCTACATCTATGGTTGTAAGCATTTCACTTCATTTTCATTAATATAAATCTATGCTTGGCCTGTTTCCTTTAAAGTTTGTGTACGTTTCAAGAACTTGTTTCTTTTATAGATCCATTATGAAGCTAATCATGGTAGAGTAGGAATTATTGTTGCTCATTGTATTGCAGGACCTTCTGAAGAACTTGGAGATCAAGATCAGCCTGGATCAAGCAAGGACAAACGTCGGTAAAAGGTATTTACCCTTCTTCCTTCTTCTTCTTTGAATAGTTTAGCTTCATGAAAAGGAATGTCAGTGTCCACAATAGCACTTTTCTGTCTTGGTCATAGGGGTCTAGTATCCAAGAGGAAATCCACTTGTCCACAGGGGGATTCTCCTGTAACATGTAGATCCATTCCTTTGTCACTTTTTTAATTTAATTTTAATCAGATTGCCTAAAGAATTTGATTACATAATCCCATGAGTTGGTTACATGCTTTTACTACCATTTCCTTATAATTTTTTTCCCCAACCATTAAGCATTAAATTTAAGAGGTAATGAAGCTTTGTCCATATCAGATTGCGATGGATGGATAAATGGAAATGATTTGAGGTTCCTTCTACACCAATCCATGATTTGAATCTTCGTGTCTTAGTTAACATTCCATTAGAAACAAGGAACTTGTCTAGACTTTTAGGAAGAGATACTTCTCATATTATTTATTCCACCCTTCTAAAACATTAGTTCCACCCCTTCTCCCCACATTTTTCCTCTCTTCAATACTAAATTCAAATCCCCACCACACACCACATTGTGATATGGGGAGGATCTTTCATAAAAAACTTAAACTACTCTTCCTTCTAGTTATGAAAAGGCCTATAATGATTAACAAAATCCATCCTCATTTTTAAATCATGTATTTGAAGTGAACACATAATAGTATAATTCAATACTAAATGATTTTTACATGTGCATGATGTGTTCCAACCTAGTGCTAGACCTCTCAACCCTCCTCTGTCACTAGAGGATATAAATTTCTAGCTTGGAAGTAAGCTCTCCATAGGCCTACCACATTCTCTTCCTACAACATTTTTTCTCGAACAAAAAAAACATCTAGTATGTACTCATGCACCAATCTCTTAAGAGAATGCTTCTTCTAGAGTGCAACCAAACCCTTGATACTAATGGAAGGACAAATCATTTATTCTATTTTATGATTTTGTCCCTATTTTAAGGGCGTCCTTATTGGATTGTTGTCTTCCTTAAGAGACTTTTTATTCAAATTTCTCTTTTTCTAGTTCTATTAGTGATTTTCGTCCCCAACTAGATTCAACTTGTCTTAGATTTAGGTCAATTTCCAATCCTCCTTCTCTTAGTGGATCCTTTTCAATTAACTCATATATTTTATTTCTTGACCTTAGATGTTATCTTATTGAATCCTTTTCAATTAACTCATGTATTTTGTTTCTTGACTTTAGATGGTATCTTATCTGAATGGTGGATTGATTATTCTCTTATCCTTTCATTACCCATTTTAAAATGAGCTATCCCACAAGTCCCATTTTGAATATGAGCTATCCCACAAGTCTCCCATTGATAATACAACCCCACCTTGATTTTTCCTCTCTTCATCCATGTTATTAATTATTGTCCATGATAGAAAAAAGAGGTATTGTCATCTCTTCCCTATGGCCATTAATATTAAAGGCACCTTTATTTTTCCTCTCTTAATCCATGCTACTAATTATTGTCCATGATAAAAAAAAGGAGGTATTGTCATCTCTTCCTTATGGCCATTAATATTAAAGGCAATTTAATATATATAGCTACTAATTACTTAAAGATTATTATTCCTATAATTAGATATTATTTAGATTTATCAAGTTTATTTGTTATATATTATTATATTTATTTTGTTGAATAGGTTTAGTTTAAGTGGTTGAGAGGAGAAAGTTTATCCTCTCCACATGGACTCAAATACTACTTATGACATATTTGTTTTTCATGAGTTGATTGTTACTTAGGATTTTTAGTGAGTCAATTTTTGGTGGGGCTAACAAGGTACCAACAATTTCATTTTTGCTTATGAACTTAGGGGTGAGACAAATTGTATTCAAGGAAAAAAAATATTATTACAATCATTTATACATACTAATTTGACAATTCTTTATATATATATATATATATATAAAGTCTCTTGTTTTAGATTATCAAAAATTGGTTAAAATGGCATTTGGAAGTTCATATATATAACCAATTTTTGATAATCTAAAACAAGAGACTTTTGTAGTAAATCTATTAGCCAAGGTTGGAGTACAAAACAAAAGAAGGGAAGGACTATGCTACACATATGAAACTAAGGAAATAAACATCATGTGGATTTTAAGAAATAAATTCCATCAACCCATTTTTTCTCCTCGAGAATAACACTGGTGGGTTTGGTGCAAACATTGTACTTAATAAATTCGATAATGGAAGCTTTAATAAGCATGCACTTATTTTTTTGTAGTTGAAACCCTAAGTAAAATTGTTGTTATTGCCTAAGAAAATAGGAAAGGGTTTCATTGTCCATAGTATCTTGTTCGTAGCACCTAGTACACCTTTTAGTGTTTCCACTTCTCCAACTACTAGAGAAGGGCACTAGCATACATAGTGGAGACATTATCAATGTCGAGCTACTAATCGACATGTAAAAAATAAGAAGACTGAACCACAAACCTTGTTGTCATGTTAAAAGAACCCAAATAAAAAAAGTAATGAGCTTAAGAAGGATGCAACTCTATTGTGGGTGATTACATAAGTTGAAGTCTTATATGCCCAAAGGGATTGGATCCATTGGTGAGAAGTGAGGAGTTTTTCACCAATCGACAAGGTTCAATTCCCATAAGGGTTATTTTTGGAGCTATGGGGTCACCTTAAGATAGTGATTGAATGTGTGGTTGCACCCAAAGAGATTACATTAAATGATATTGTGACTTGTGCACACATAAGTGGATCAAAGCCCACCCTCATGTCCTTCAAAAATATAGTAATATATCTTATGTGGGTTACGATGATAATATTGATCCAGGTGGTATCACTGGCCACCCACGTCTTCCACTGACTCAACATTTCTTTATCTTCTTGGCACTTTTTATACGGTTTTTCGGGTCCCTGACTTCTGTGGTCGTTTTGAGGCCCTAAACGATGATTTTTGGACATTTGGGGGGCTACGAGTTGCCAACAACAAGACTTGGCCCCAACGAAAAGTTGTAATCCTTGAATATTTAATTTTGACGATCTATCGTACGCTCGAAACAGAGATCGTATGCAAAATTTGTGCCCCCGAGAAGTTGATGTATCAACCAACCACCTCGGGGCCCACAATACTTTTGGTGTTTCATCTTCCAGGGTTAGGGTTTTGGTGTTTAGGGGTTTTGCCTCTTTGTTTTTTAGGCTTCATGATAAAAGGTCATTTTCGACCTCTTTGTAATAATCTTTTTCTGAATGAGTGTAGTCAACATCTCTGTCTCTTCAAAGATAAGCTACCACCATTCTAGCCGGATTGTGTTCTACGATATTCTATTATTTTATTCTTTAATAGAAGTGGGATTTCATTGTATTGTTGTACTCTCTATAATTTTTTGTGTGTTCCATTTTGTTCTCAATATAATCTGGATCAATAATATCAGAGCAATCTGCTCCTTGTAATTTCTCAGTGCATGTCCCCGGTGAGGTCCAGGTATAAAGAGTTGGGTCTCGAGCTAGTTTCACTTAGGGACGACTCCTCTCGCCAGCCCAAGCAGCCTCCCATGGCAGAAGAAAAGAGATATGATGGAGCAAGATATCCTATAAATATGTTTCTCAAGGAATCCCTCCTGTGACAAAGGACCGAGATGATGGGCAACTTCGTCCAGATCCTTCGACGATTGCCGACAACAGGAAAGGCACCTTCCAAAAACAACAATTTTGAAGGTGCAACACCCTTCAAGGTATAAGTTAAATTTGATATCCATTTATTTGAAGGCCAGATAGATGCAGATGATTTAGAAAAATGGTTAAATATGTTAGAGGGTTATTACTCTATTCAAAAAATTTCCAACACTGAAAAGATCGCCTTCGCACTCCTTAAATCCCTTACCCATGTCAAGGATTGGTGGGAAAGTTATTGGGAGAGACATAACGAAAATGAGTCTATGAAATTCAACAGAGAACCCACTTAGGAAACCTTTGTTGATGCGCTCAAGGAGGAATTCTACCATGTTGGAAAATATGATGACCAATACACAAGATGGATGACTCTATGTCAATAAAGAGACCAGATAATGTTGGAGTACACCAACATCTTCCATACATTGTGCTCAAAGCTAGGTATCATAGATTCTAAGTGGCACCTGGTTTTGAAGTACAACAATGGCCTACACAGGTACAGCCAAACAAACATGGATTTCTTGGACATCTTCTCACTTAGAGTCACTTATCGATACATTGTCAAAATCGAGCAGAAATTTAAGCAGTGGAATAAGCAGAAGTTCGGGTCTCCAAATCCACAACAACAAAAGTATGGTAAATGAAACCCTAACTCATATAACAATGGACAAAGAAAAGAAATCCAACCTCATGACTATCGATCCAAGGCGTAGACAAAGAAGGGTAATGATAATATGAAGAAGGAAAATGGAAAGTGGTGTGAGTTCCACAAAATCCCTTGGCACAACACTAATAAATGTCGCTCAAATAATCATTGTTGGCCAAGATTAAAGAAAATGAGTTAGACCTTGACTCGCACTCTGATTCGGAATAGGGAAAGTGGATCATTGATGCAAAACCCAGTGCTACCTTCGCAACCACAAAGATCCAACTAGACGATTCAGAGGAGCTTGAGGAGGGTGAGCACCTCTTCCATTCACAAATGTGGGTGAAGGGGAACCCACTACATTTCATTATTGACAGTGGGAGCCAGAAGAACTTGATCTCAACCGAGGTTGTCAAGAGACCAAAGATGTCGGCAATGCCACACCTTCAACCATACACCATCAGTTGGCTGAGATAGGGATGAAACCTTCACGTCAGCCAACAATGTCGCTTGTCCTACAACATCAAACCCTTAATGAGGTATTGTTTAATGTTTCCACACTTGAATTTTGCGATTTTGTTTTAGAACAACCTTATATGCGGAAGCGTCATGGCCTCGTAGTGTCATTATTACTTTGGGAGGTCAACCCACCAGGGTACCAAAGGTAGTTCCAACTACCACAATTTCATTGATCTTATTAAAACAATGACATAAGGTAATCTCTCAGACTACAAATTTTGTCCTCTTCATGGTCCATTCAAAATATGAATGAAATGTCACTACAGTTTCCACAACCTTTGTAGAGGATCTCTCTACACAACAGAAGCAAGTGGACATGTTGTAGTTTAATATAAATATATCTTCACTTCACCTACAGAGGTGCCTCTACAGTATCAGATCAAACATTCCATTGAATTGACCTTGTGTGCCCTTATGGTCCAATATACAAGTGCTCACTTCTGGAGAATGAGGAAATAAAGTGCCAGATTCATGAGCTCATCCGCAAGGGCCATATTTGACCGAGCTCCTCACCTTGTGGGAGCCCAATTTTGTTGGTACAGAAGAAGGATGGGACATGGTGACTCGATATTGATTATAAAGCCCCAAACAAGATCATTCTCAAGAACTGATACCTGATCCCCCAGATTGATGATCTTCTTTATCAACTTAAGGGTGTTAAGTTCTTTAGTAAGATTGATCTAAAGTATGATTACCACTAGGTTCTAATAGAATGAATCGATTTAAGGAAAACAACCTTAAAACCTAAAGAAGGCCTTTTTGAATGATTGGTCATGCCTTTTAGCTAGAATAATGGTCCAACAACATTCATGAGGATGACAGATGATATCTTGCGGCCGTTCACAAACTATTTTGTGGTCGTATATTTGGATGACATCCTCATATTCAATTAGACCTAGGTAGAACATCTGCATCACATCCAGTAGGTCTTGAGCACCTTGCAACAACACAAGTTATACGCTAATCTAGAGAAATTCTCATTCGACATGCAACAAACTCAATACTTGGGATACATCATGGATGAACATGGGGTGCATGTGGACCCGACCAAGATCCAAGTTATCTGCAACTTCTTGGGCCTCACCAAATTCAACCATAGGTTCGTGTTTGGATTCTCTTATATCACTTAGCCATGAAGTCAAGTGACCAAGGTTGGAGCTAAAGCGAAGTTTTCCTGGTCTGAATGACAACAAAAATCATTTCGGGATCTGAAACATTGCCTTTGCTTCGCACCAGTCCTCACATTGCTAGACCTGCAATAGCCATTTGAGATTGAGACATATGCCTCTGAGTATGCTATTTGTGCATTCCTCACTCAACAAGGACATCTGGTGGCATATCACAGTGAAACACTATCTGATGTTGTTCCCAGATATCCCACCTATGATGAAGATATGCACTCCATCATGCAAGCAAGTCGATAGTGGAAGCATTATATTCTAGGAAAGGAAATGATCATCCACATTGATCACATGCCTCTGCAATTTATGCAGACACGAGGAAAGTTACAAAATGATTGCCATCATAAGTGGTCCATATACCTGCAAGAACGACAATTGAACACCGAGTACAAGAAGGGAAACATCAACCATGTTGCAGATTGCCTTAGTCGACCCCCAATTGTGGCACTAACCAGAGTTTGTAACTCCTATGGGCATGAGACCTCTAGGTGGCCACAATTATACAACAATGGCTATGATTTCACTACTACCTATCAGACATTGAGCGTAGGCAAACTAGTTATAGACTTTCATCTCCAACATTGGTTGTTATGCCATCTAGGCCACCTTTATGTTCCTTCAAGCGAGCATGTGAAGCTGATTTGGGAGGCACATTATTGTCGGGTGCTAGGACACTATGGCATGAAAAAAATAGTGGAAGTACTACAAAAAGTATTTTCATTGGCCAAAGCTTCAACAAGATGTCAGCAAGTATATCAGATAATGCATTGTTTGTGTCATCACCAAACTCGCCATTAAGAAATAGGGGTTGTACACCCCTCTTCGTACTCTTGATAGGCCTTGCGAGTTCATCTCCATGGATTACATGTCCAATCTACCTTCAACTAAGCATGGGAATGACTATGTCTCCATGGTTGTTGACTGATTCTCTGAGATGGTAATTTTGACACCCTACAAGAAGAGTATCGTAGTCGAGCCTGCTACTAATCTCTTCTTCGAGCATGTATGGGTTCGTTAAAGGCTACCACAAACTATTATTTCAAATCATATTATCAGTTTCTTGCGTAGGTTTTGGTCTAGTTTGTGGTCATTGTTGGACACCAAGCTCACCAAATCAACTACCTTCCACCCCCAAACTGATGGAAAGATGGAGGTAGTCAACATGATGATTGTGCATATCCTAAGAATGTACAACTCCAAACATCCTTGCACATGGGATGAGAGTCTTCCTTATGTTCAACATAGCTACAATTGAGACCTTCATAGCTCTACTGGCCACAACCCTTTTCATGTGTGCTTGGGGTTCCAGCCATTGGTCCCAATTGATATAACTCTACCCATTGCATCCACACAAGAAGAATCTACCCATTCTCAAACTGGACCTGATAAGGTAGCCATATTTGTTGAATAAATTCAACACATCCACCAACAAGTCCATGGCATCTTGCAGAAATACAGTGCCAAGTACAAGAATCGACATGACCAACATCGGGTTCCACACAAGTTTCAGGTTGGTGATAAGGTCTGGTTACATTTGCGGAAAGAGTGCCTTGCAAAACCCCATCGCAAGCTTCACCCACTTTGATATGGGTATTACACCATCACCAAGATTGTAGGTGAGAATGATTTTGAATTAAGTATTCCCCCATTCCTTGTCCTACATCTAGTATTTAATGTGGAGCTCCTTCACCCATATTTTCAACCTCTACTGGAAACCTTGGAGGTAGTTGAGTACTTGGCCCATACATAATTCAACCATGACTACCTTGAGGAGGCTATAGTTGATCTAATCATGGATAGACAGATGAAAGGCACCCACCAACAAAACATACAACTCTACCAGGTCATCAAAATAGGGAAGCTTCTTGATCCAGATGGATGTCGGTGGCCTCCCACCTATTCCAACTAGCTCATTTTGGGAGTTTTCCAGTTTGGCAGTTGTTTTCTAGTTTTCGGGACACCGACTTTCGAGGTCGTTTTGAGGCCATAAACAACGTTTTTAGGGCTCACCACAATTCGACCATAAACTGAGCCAGAGTCTGACAACAACATGTGTATTCCTCGGATAGACCTTTCCAATGGGCTATCATGCACCTAAAACGGAGATCGTATGCAAAAGTTACAACCCTGGTAAGTTGATGTACTAACTTACCCCAACGAGGTACACATGACTTTTGGCGCTTCATCTCCTAGGGTTAGGTTTTGGGATGTCTAGGGTTTTGGCATTCCTGCTTATTGTAAAAAGGCTTGGATAGCCTCATTGTAACCATCTTCTTGTGAATGAGCGCAATCATCCCATCTCTTCTCAAAGATAAGCTGCCACCATTCTAGCAAGCTTGTTTTTCCTTGCATATTACAGTTTCAACACATTTTCTTATTGAATAGAAACCAGTTTTACTGTATCTTTGTTATCCCTGTGTTTCTGTGTTAAGAATAATAATAAGTTGTATTCATTTCATTATGCTTATAAATCCAGATCACTGGTATCAGAGCGGTCTGCTCCTTGTCGTTCTTAATGCATGTCCCTGAGAGGGTCAGGGTACAAAGAATTGGGTCTCGAGCTTGTTTCTCTTGAGGAAAAAATATCTCGCATGCCCAAGCGACCTCTCATGGCTGGAGAAAAGAAAGATGATGGGACAGGAGATCCTTTCAAAATGTTGCTCGAGGAATCCTTCATGCAACAGAGGAATGAAATGATGGATAGTTTTGCACAAATCCTTCGGTGGCTACCAACATGCAACGCATATTCCTCGAGCGGAGGCACCGCCCCCTTCAAGGTACAAATCAACTTTGCTATTCCCATTTTTGAAGGTCATATAAATGCAGATACTGTAGACAAATGGTTGAATTTGCTAGAAGGGTATTTTTTTGTTCATAACTTTTCGAATAGAGAAAATATTATGTTTGCACATCTCAAAGTCGTTCCCCATGTCAAAGATTGGTGGGATGCTTTATGTGAGCAAAAGGAAATAGAGGAACCCTCATTATTTACAATCATGGTCACGTGGGAGTCTTTCAGAGATGCTATCAAAGAACAATACTACCTTGTCGGAAGTTAGGACGACCTGTATACAAAATGGACCACACTCTGATGGGAAAGAGACCAAGCAATGTCGGAGTTCACAAATATCTTCCATACCTTGCGCACCAAGTTGGGTATCAAATATTGTGAGCGACATCTAGTGGTCAAGTATCACGATGATCTTCACTGATACATCCAGGCCGAAATGGAGTTTTTGGACATCTCATCATTGGATGTGGCTTATCGATATGCTGTCAAAATTGAGCAAAAGCTTAAACAAAAGATGCGATAATTTGGGCATAGATCAAAGAGGAACAACCTCAGGAAAACCAGTCTAGGTTGCAAGGAAAGAAGGACACCAGAAAGACAAAGGAAGATATCGGGAAGTGGTGTGACTTCCATAAGAGACCTTGGCATAATATTGTTGATTGCCACTCAAAGCAATCGTTGGTCATTGAGGTGAAAGCCTCTTAAACAGATGCGGGTTCCAACTTTAAGTTAGAACCAGAAAGGGGGAGACGGATCATTGACACGGAACTCAGTGCCACTATTGCTACCACCAAATTCCATAACGGTGAACTATACAAGCTAGAAGAAGGTGAGCACCTCTTTCATTCATAGATGTGAGTAAAAGGCACCCCGCTAAATTTTATTGTTGATAGTGGTATCTAGAAGAACCTCATCTTAGAAGAGGTAATCAAGCGGCTAGCCCTGTCGATAATGTCGCACTTGCAACCCTACACCATTAGATGGCTCTGCCAAGGAACTGATCTCCACGTTAGCCAACAGTGTCGCCTGTCGTACAACATCAAGCCCTTCAAAGATGATGTATTGTGTGATATTGCTCCTCTCAAAGTTTGTAATGTTCTTTTGGGCCAACCTTATTTATCAAACCGTCATGTTGTATATGAGTCTGGGCCTCGCAGTGTTATTATTACTTTGAACAGGAAATTGTACATGATACCTGAGGCAGTCCCACCTAGTGTTATTTCCTTAATCTCTACAAGCAATGTAGGAAGGTCATCTCTCAGACCGGGAATTTTGTCTTCTTCGTGATTCGCTCTAAGAGTGAGCGAAACATTGCAGCCACATGCAGGGCCTCCGCGGTCGACCTCTCCACAAAGGAGAAGCAAGTGGAGAAGGTAATGGAAGAATACAAAGATATATTCTCCTCACCTACCGGAGTACCTTTGCATCATCAGGTCAAGCATCCCATCGATCTGACCCCCGACACACCGTTGCCCAATGGGCCAGTCTACCACTACTTTATGTTAGAGAATGAGGAGATCAAGCGACACATAAAAGAACTTCTCCACAAAGAGCACATATGTCCCAGCTCATCGCCTTGTGGGAGCCCAATTGTGCAGGTGTAGAAGAAAGATGGGACCTGGCGACTTTGCATCGATTATCGGGCCCTAAATAAAATCACAGTCAGGAACCGATACCTGATTCCCTGAATCGACGATCTCCTTGATTAACTCAAGGGAGCCAAACACTTCAGTAAGATTGATCTAAAGTCTTGCTACCACCAGATCCCCATGGAACAAACAAATGTATGGCAGACCGCCTTCAAGTTAAAAGAAGGTCTTTTTGAATGGTTGGTCGTGCCCTTTGGTTTGATAAATGCTCCAACAACTTTCATCATAATGATGGACGATATTGTGTGAACTTTCACCAATACTATTGTAATGGTGTATTTGGACGACATCCTCATCTACAACAAGACTTGGGAAAAACATTTACAGCATATTGAGCAGATTTTGCACACCCTGCGGCAGCATAAACTATATGCCAACTTGGAAAAATGCTCCTTCGGCATGGACAGGGTCTAGTACCTAGGATATTTTGTGGATCAACATGGTGTGCATCTGAATCCAGGTGATTTGTGACTGGCTAGCCCCAACCACACTCATTGAGCTTCAGATCTTCTTAGTCCTTTCCAATTTCTATCGTAGGTTCATGATGGGATTCTCCCATATTGCATGGGCCCTCAGCTAAGTAACCAAGGGTGTTGGTAAGGCAAAATTTGTGTGGGGTCTATCCCAACAACAAGTGTTCAATGATTTAAAACAGTGCTTGTGCTTAGCCCTAGTAATTTCATTACCGGACCTGCAACAACCCTTTGATATTGAGAGAGATGCTTCAGATTAGGCTAAGGGCATAGTTCTCAGTCAACACGGCCACCCCATGGCCTATTATATTGAGACATTATTAGATGTTGTCCCTAAATACCCTGCTTATGACAAAGAAATGTACTCCATTGTGAAAGCTTATCGCTAGTGTAGACATTAAATTCTTGGGAAGGAGATAGTCATCCACACGGATCATAAGCCACTACAGTTCATGCAGATGAAAGAAAAATTGCAGAATGACCACCATTAGAAGTGGTCTACATACTTGCAACAACTCCACCTCAACATCAAATATAAAATGTGTAGTATCGACTGAGTTGTTGATTGCCTTAGCCAACCTCCAGTCGCGACACTCACCACAGGGATAGACTCTTGCGACAACGAGAGCTTTGAATGGGCCCACCTATACAAGACAGACCCTGACTGGCCAAAAATTCGACAGGATGTCAGCAAGTATATTAGGTCCTACAGTGCCTGCGCTATTGCCAAATTGACCACTAAGAAACAGGGCTTGTACACCCCCCTACCTACTCCTGACAGGCCATGATAATCCATCTCAATGGACTACATGTCAGGCCTTCCATCCACCAAGAGGGGAAATGACTGTGTTTTTGTGGTTGTTGATCACTTTTCCAAGATGGCGATCCTAACTACCTGTAAGAAGAGCATCAAAACAAAGGCCACTACCAAGCTCTTATTTGAAAGAGTATGGGTACATTTTGGAATCCCACAAACCATTTTCTCAGATAGGGACAGTCGGTTCCTCAGCACATTCTGGTCGAGCCTGTAGTCACTACAAAACACCAAGCTCACCAAATCCACTGCCTTCCACCCCCAAAGAGATGGTCAAACTGAGGTCGTCAGTTGGATGATCATGCATATCTTGTGCATGTACAATTCCAAGCACCCCCACACATGGGATGAGAGTCTTCTCTATGTTCAACATAACTACAACCGATCCCTACATAGCTCAACTGACCACAACCCCTTTCAAGTCGGGTTTGGATTCCAACCATTGCGTCACATGGATGTTGCACTACCCCTTACGACAACCCCGATCGACTCATCACTTGCTCCAATTGAAGCTGAAAAAGCTTCTCGGTTCATTGAGCAGATCCAGCACATCCGCCAATAGGTTCATGATATTTTACAGAAGTCCAATGCCTAGTACAAGCAACGCCATGATCAACACAGGGTGCCACATAAGTTTCAGGTGGGTGACAAAGTGTGGTTGCACTTGCAGAAAAAATGTCTTACAGGGCCCCATCGGAAGCTTCTCCCGCTTAGTTATGGACCTTACACCATCCCCAAGGTTGTGGGTGCCAATTATTTTGAGCTCAACATTCCCCCTTTCCTTGGCCTACACCCAGTGTTCAACATGGATATCCTTCGACCATATTTCCCACCATTATTGGACACCTCGGAGATAGCAGAACAATTGACACGAACATAGCTCAACCATGATTGCATGCAACATGAATCCAGTGATTATATTTTGGACACACAAGTCAAGGGAACTCCCCAAGAAAGGATCCATCTTTATTGAGTTGTCAAAGCAGGGCAGCTTCTGCACCAAGGCAAGTGGCTCACCCGTGTCCAAATATAGTAGAAATTTCCTCATCTGATGGGGGAACTCAACGTAATGGAGACCATTTCCTCCTAAGGTGGGAGGATTGATCCTTATGGATGTCAGTGGCCTCCCACCTATTCCAACTGGCTCGTTTTGGCAGTTTTCCAGTTTTGCAATTATTTTCTAGTTTTTGGGTCCACGACTTCCGGGGCTATTTTGAGGCCCTAAACAACGTTTTTAGGGCTCGCCTCAATTAGACTATATACAGAGTTAGATTCTGATGGAAACATGTGTATTCCTTGAATATACTTTTCCACGGGCTATCGTATGCCTAAACCGAAGATCGTATGCAAAAGTTATGACCCCAGGAAGTTGATGTACTAACTTACCCCAACGGGGCCCACATGACTTTTGGCACTTCCTCTCCTAAGGTTAGGTTTTTGGATGCCTAGGTTTTTGGCATTCCTGCTTATTGTAAAAAGGCTTGGAGAGCCTCATTTTAACCATCTTCTTATGAATGAGCGCAACCGTTACATCTCTTCTCAGAAAATAATCGCCACCATTCTAGCAAGCTTGTTTTCTGTTGCATATTATAGTTTCAACACATTTTCTTATTGAATAGAAAACAATTTTATTGTATCTATGTTATCGTCGTGTTTCTGTGTTAAGAATAATAATAATATGTACTCATTTCATTTTTCTTATAAAATCCAGATCAATGGTATTAAAGCGGTCTGCTCCTTGTCGTTCTTAATGCATGTCCCCGACGACGTCAGGGTACAAAGAAATGGGTATAGAGCTTGTTTCTCTCGAGGAAGCCCTCACGCAACAGAGGAACGAAATGATGGATAGTTTTGTGCAAATCCTTTGGCGGATACCAACAGGCGATGCTTCTTTCTCGAGTGGAGGGACTTCCCCCTGCAAGGTACAAATCAACTTTGATATTCCCATATTTGAAGGTCAAATAGACGCAGATGATGTAGACAAATGGTTTAATCTACTAGAAGGGTATTTTTCTTTCCATAAATTTTTTAATAGAGAAAAGATTATGTTTGCGCTCCTCAAAGTTGTTCCCCATGTCAAATATTGGTGGGAGACTTTCTGCGAGGAAAAGGAAACATAGGAACCCTCATTATTTATAGTTGTTGTCACCTAGGAGTCCTTCAGGGATGTTATCAAAGAACAATACTACCCTGTCAGAAGTTATGATGACATGTATACAAAATGGACTACATTGCGGCAACAAAGAGACCAAGCAATGAACGAGTTCAAAAATATCTTCCATACCTTGCACACCAAGCTGGGTATCAAATATTTTGAGTGACATCTGGTGCTCAAGTATCACGGTGGTCTGCACAGATAAATCCAGGCCAAAATAGATTTTTTGGACATCTCGTCCTTAGGCGTGGCCTATCAATATGCCATCAAAATCGAGAAAAAACTTTAAAAAAAGATAGGACAATTTGGGCCTGGGAACCCCTCACATAAAAAACAAGTAATCGGAAGCCCCAACCCACAAAACAAATGATAGAGCAAAGACAGATAACCTCATGACAACTAGTATAGGCCGTAAGCAAAGAAAGACACCGGAAAGACAAAGAAAGATACCGAGAAGTGGTGCGACTTCCATAAGAACCCCTGACATAACATTGTTGATTGTCGCTCAAAGAAATCGTTGGTGCCTGAAGTGAAATCCTCTTAATCAGATGTGGGTTCTGACTCCGAGTCAAAACTAGGAAGGGGGAGACACATCATTGACCTGGAACCTAATGCCACCATTGCTATCACCAAGGTCCAGCCCAATGAACCAAACAAGCCAGAAGAAAACAAGCTCCTCTTTCATTCACATATGTGGGTAAAAGGCATCTCATTGCCCTTTATTGTTGATAGTGGTAGCTAGAAGAACCTCATCTTAGAAGAGGTCGTCAAGTAGTTAGCCTTGTCGATAATGCTGCACCTACATCCCTACACCATTGGATGGCTCCACCAAGGAAGCAATCTACGCGTCAGCCAACAGTATCGCCTGTCGTACGACATCAAGCCCTTTAAAGATGAGGTATTATGTGATGTTGCTCCTCTCGAAGTTTGTAATGTTATTTTGGGCCAACCTTATTTATGGAAACATCATGTTGTATATGAGTCTAGGCCTCGTAGTGTTATTATTACTTCGAACAGGAAATTGTACAGAATACCCGAGCAAGTCCCACCTAGTGTTATTTCCTTGATCTCTGCCAAACAATGCAGGAAGGTCATCTCTCAGACCAAGAAGTTTGTCTTCCTCATGATTCACTCTCAAAGCGAGCAAAATATTGCAGCTACATCTAGGGCCTCCACTGTCGACCTCTCCACACATCAGAAGCAAGTGGACAAAGTCATGGAAGAATACAAAGATATCTTCTCCTCATCTACCGAGGCACCTCTACACTATCAGGTCAAGCATCCCATCGATCTGACCCCTAGCGCACTGTTGCACAATGGGCCAGTCTATCGCCGCTCTCTGTCAGAGAATGAGGAGATCAAGCTATAGATCCAAGAACTGCTCCATAAGGGACACCTCCGTCCCACCTCATCGCCTTGTGGGAGCCTAATCATGCTGGTGCAGAAAAAAGACGAGACATGGCAACTCTGCATCGATTACCAGGCCCTAAATAAAATTGTATTCACGAACCAGTACTTGATTCCCCAAATCAACGATCTCTGTGATCAGCTCAAGGGGGGCAAATACTTTAGTAAGATTGATATAAAGTCTGGCTACCACTAGGTCCCCATAGAACAAATGGATGTATGGAAGACTGCCTTCAAGTAAAAAGAAGGTCTTTTTGAATGGTTGGTCATGCCCTTTAGTTTGACAAATGCTCCAACAAATTTCATGAGAATGATGGATGATACCCTACGACCTTTCACCAATACTTTTGTAGTGGTGTATTTAGATGACATCCTCATCTACAACAAGACTTGGGCAAAACACTTGTAGCATATTCAATAGATTTTCCACACCCTACGACAACACAAGCTATATGCCAACTTGGGAAAATGCTCCTTCGATAAGGAAAGGGTCCAGTACCTAGGCTACATCATGGATCAACATTGTGGGTATGTGGATCCTGCCAAGATCCAAGTCATCCATGACTGGCCAGCCCCAACCACACTCACTGAGCTTCAAAGCTTATTAGGCCTTGTCAGTTTCTATCGCATGTTTGTGTTGGGATTCTCCCATATTGCATGGGCCCTCGGCCAAGTAACTAGGGGTGGTGGTAAGGTAAAATTTGTGTGGGGCCTATCCAAACAATAAGCGTTCAATGATTTAAAGCAGCGCTTGTGCTCATTTCCAATACTTTCATTATGAAACCTGCAACAGTCCTTTGAGATCGAGATAGATGCTTCGAATTAAGTTGTGGGCATAGTTCTCACTCAACGCGACCACCCCATGGCCTATCATAGTTAGACACTATCAGATGTTGTTCGTAAGTCCCCTACTTACAACAAAGAAATGTACTCCTTTTTGCAAGCTTGTCGCCACTGGACACATTACATTCTTGGGAAGGAGACCGTCATCCACATGGATCATAAGCCACTACAAATCACACATACGTAAGGAAAATTGTAGAATGCCCACCATAAGAAGTGGTCCACATACTTACAATTCCACCTCAACATCAAGGATAAAATAGGCAGTACCAATCGATTCGTTGATTGCTCAGTCGACCTCCAGTCACAGCTCTCACCATGGTGCTAGACTCTTGCGGCCACGAGACCTCTGGATGGCCCCACATCTATAAGACATACCCTGAATTCACCACCACATATCAAATGTTGGGCACAAACTCAGTTGTCACTAATTTCCATCTTTAGGACAGGTTGTTGTGCCATCTAGGCCATCACTATGTTCCATCAAGCGAGCGAGTGAAGCTTATTTGGGAATCCCACTATAGTCGGGTGGCAGGACACTTCAGCATCAAAAAGACAGTGGCAGTGTTGCAGAAACATTTCAGGTGGGAGACAAAGTGTGGTTGTGCTTGCAGAAAGAACGTCTTACAAGGCCCCATCACAAGCTTCTCCCACTTTGTTATGGATCTTATACCATCACCAAGGTTGTGGGTGACAATTATTTTGAGCTCAACATTCCCCCTTTCCTTGGCTTGCACCCAATGTTCAACATGCATCTCCTTCAGCCATATTTCCCACCATTATTGGACACCTCAGAGATAACAAAACAATTGACACCAACAAAAATCAACCCTGACTACATGCAATAGGAATCCAGTGATCATATTGTGGACACACAGGTCAAGGGCACTCGCCAGCAAAGGATCCAGCTTTATCGAGTTGTCAAAGCAGGGTAGCTCCTGCACCAAGGCAGTGGCTCACCCGGGGCCAAATTCAACAGAAATTTCCTCATATGATGGGGCTACTCAATGCAATGGAGACCATTGCTTCCTAAGGGGGGAGGATTGATCCTTATGGATGTCGGTGGCCTCCCACCTATTCCAACTGGATCGTTTTGGCAGTTATTTTATAGTTTTCAAGACCCCGACTTCCGGGGCCGTTTTGAGGCCCTTAACAACGTTTTTAGCGCTCGCCATAGTTAGATAGAAAATATAGTCAAAGTCCGACGACAACATGTTTATTCCTCGGATAGACCTTTTCAATGGGCTATCGTGCGCCTAAAACGAAGATCGTATGCAAAAGTTACGAGTCCAGAAAGTTGATGTACTAAATTACCCCAAGGGAGCCCACATGACTTTTGGTGCTTCATCTCCTAGGGTTAGGTTTTTGGATGTCTGGGGTTTTGGCATTCCTTTTTATTGTAAAAATTCTTGGGCAACCTCATTGTTACCATCTTCTTGCAAATGAGCGCAGCCATCACATCTCTTCTCATAGATAAGCCGCCACCATTTTAGATAACTTGTTTTTTGTTGCATATTACAGTTTCAACACATTTTCTTATTGAATAGAAACAAGTTTTATTGTATCTTTGTTATCCTTGTGTTTCTATGTTAATAATAATAATAATATGTATTCATTTCGTTCTGCTTATAAAATCTGGATCAATGTTATCAGAGCTATCTGCTCCTTGTCGTTCTTAATGCATGTCCCTGACGAGGTTAGGGTACAGAGAATTGGGTCTCGAGCTTGTTTCTCTTGAGCACAAAATCTCTCACACGCCCAAGAAACCTCTCATGGTGGGAGAAAAGAAATATGACGAGATAGGAGATCCTTTCAAAAAGTTTATAAAGGAATCCCTCACGCAACAGAGGAACGATATGATGGATAGTTTTGCGCAAATCCTTCGGCAGCTACCAACAGGTGACGCATCTTCCTCGAGCGGAGGCACCGCCCCCTTCAAGGTACAAACCAACTTTGATATTCCCATATTTTAAGGTTAGATAGACACAAATGTTTTCAAAAAATGGTTGAATCTACTAGAAGGGTATTTTTATGTCCATAAATTTTCGAACAGAGAAAAGATTATGTTTGCGCTCCTCAAAGTCGTTCCCCATGACAAAGATTGGTGGAAGACTTTCTATGAGCAAAAGGAAAGAGAGGAACCCTCATTATTTATAGTTGTGGTCACCTGGGAGTTCTTAAGGGATGCTATCAAGGAACAATACTACACTGTCGAAAGTTATGACGACCTGTATACAAAATGGACCACACTGCGGTAGGAAATAAACCAAGCAGTGCCGAAGTTCACAAATATCTTTCATACCTTGCGCACCAAGTTGGGTATCAAAAATTCTAAGTGACATCTGATGCTCAAGTATCGTGGTAGTTTGCATAGATACATCCAGGCTGAAATGGATTTTTTGGACATCTCATCCTTGGGCGTGGCCTATCGATATGTCATCAAAATTGAGCTAAAGCTTAAACAAAAGAAGCGAAAATTTGGGCCTGGGAACACCTCACATCAAAAGAAAGTAAAGGGAGGCCCCAAGCCACAAAATAAAGGACATAGCAAAGATGGACAACCTCGAGATAACCAGTCTAGGCCACAAGTAAAGAAGGACACCAGAAAGACAAAGAAAGATACCAGGAAGTGGTGCAACTTTCATAAGAGCCCTTGGCATAACACTGTTGATTGTCATTCAAAGCAATCACTGGTGTTTGAGGTGAAAGCCTTTGAATCAGATGTGGGTTCCAACTCTATGTCATAACCAGAAAGGGGGAGACAAATCATTGACACGAAACTTAGTGCCACTGTTGCTACAACCAAGGCCCAGCTCAGTGAACCAAACAAGCCAAAAGAAGGTGAGCGCCTCTTTCATGCACAGATGTGGATAAAAGGCACCCCGTTGCACTTTATTATTGATAGCGGTAGCCAGAAGAACCTCATCTTAGAAGAGGTCATCAAGCAACTAGCGTTGCCAACAAAGCCGCACCCGCAGCCCTACATCATTGGATGGCTCCTCCAAGGAAGCGATCTCCACATCAGCCAAAAATGTCACCTGTCGTACGACATCAAGCCCTTCAAAGATGAGGTATTGTGTAATGTTGCTCCTCTCGAAGTTTGTAATGTTCTTTTGGTCCAACCTTATTTATGGAAAGATCATGTTGTATATGATTCTAGGCTTCGCAGTGTTATTATTACTTTGAACAGGAAATTGTACAGGATACCCGAGGCAATCCAACCTAGTGTTATTTCCTTGATCTATGTCAAGCAATGCAGGAAGGTCATCTCTTAGACCAGGAAGTTTGTCTTCTTCGTGATTCGCTCTCAGAGCAAGCGAAAGATTGTGGCCACATGCAGGGCCTCTGCGGTTGACCTCTCCACACAATAGAAGCAAGTGGACAAGGTCATGGAAGAATACAAATATATATTCTCCTCACCTGCCATGGTATCTCTACACTGTCAAGTCAATTATCCCATCAATCTGACCCTCGATGCACCGTTGGCCAATGGGCCAGTCTACCACCTCTCTTTATTAGAGAATGAGGAGATCAAGCGACAAATCCAAGAACTGCTCCACAAGTGGCACATCTGTCCCAGTTCATCACCTTGTGGGAGCCCAATCGTGCTAGTGAAAAAGAAAGATGGGATGTAGTGACTCTGCATCGATTACCGGGATCTAAATAAAATCATAGTCAGGAACAGGTACCCGATTCCCCGAATCGACAATCTCCTTGATCAACTCAAGGGAGGGAAATACTTTAGTAAGATTGATCTGAAGTCTGGCTACCACCAGGTCCCCATAGAACATACAGATGTATGGAAGAATGCCTTCAAGTAAAAATAAGGTATTTTGAATGGTTGGTCATGGGTTTGACAAATGCTCCGACAACTTTCATGAGGATGATGGATGATATCCTGCGAAATTTCACCAATACTTTTGTAGTGGTGTATCTGGATGACATCCTCATCTACAACAAAACTTCAGTGGAACACTTGCAACATATTCAGTAGATTATGCACACCCTACGGCAGCACAAGATATATGCTAACTTGGAAAAATGCTCCTTCGGCATGGACAAGGTCCAATACCTAGGCTACATCGTGGATAAACATGGTGTGCATGTGGATCCATCCAAGATCTAGGTCATCCATGATTGGCCACCCCAACCACATTCACTGAGCTTCAGAGCTTCTTAGGCCTTGCTAATTTCTATCGCAGGTTCATGTTGGGAATCTATTGCATGGGCCCTCATCCAAGTAATAAGGGGCGGTGGTAAGGTAAATTTTGTGTTGGTATTGTCCCAACAACAAGCATTCGATGATTTAAAACAACACTTGTGCTCAACCCCAATACTTTCATTCCCGGACCTGCAACAACCCTTTCAGTTCAAGACAGATGCTTCGGATTATGTTGTGGGCGTAATTCTCACTCAACACGGCCACCTTATGGCCTATCATAGTGAGAGACTATCAGATGTTGTCTGTAAGTACCCTACTTACGACAAAGAAATGTACTCCATTGTGCAAGCCTGCCACTAGTGGAGACATTACATTCTTGGGAAGGAGATAGTCGTCCACATGGATCATAAGGCACTATAGTTCATGCAGATGCAAGGCAAATTGTAGAATGACCACCATCATAAGTGGTCGACATACTTATAGCAGTTCCACCTCAACGTCAAGTATAAAACATGCAGTATCAATCGAGTCGCTAATTGCCTCACCCGACCTCCAGTCATGAAACTCACCATGGTGCTAGACTCTTGCGACCACGAGACCTATGGATGGCCCCACCTCTATAAGTCAAACCTTGACTTCGCCACCACATACCAAATGTTGTGCACAAACTCAGTTGTTGCTAATTTCCATCTTCAAGACGGGTTGTTGCGCCATTTGGGCCATCTATGCGTTCCATCAAGCAAGCGAGCGAAACTTATTTGGGAAGCCCACTACAGTTGGGTGGCAAGGCACTTCAGCGTCGAAAAGACAATGGCAGTGCTACAGAAACATTTCTATTGGCCGAAACTTCAACAAGATGTTAACAAGTATTTCAAGTCCTGCACTACTACGCTATTGCCAAACCGACCACTAAGAAATAGGGCATGTACACACTCCTGCCTACTCCTTATGAGCCATGGGAATCCATCTCAATGGACTACATGTCGAGCTTTCCATCCACCAAGAGGGGAAATGTCTATGTTTTTGAGGTTGTTGATCACTTTTCCAAGATGGCGATCCTCCCCGCCTGCAAGAAGAGCATCACAACAGAGGCCACTGCCAAGCTCTTCTTTGAAAGAGTATGGGTACATTTTGGAATCCCACAAACTATTGTCTCAGATCGGGACAGTCGGTTCCTCAACACATTATGGTCGAGCCTCTTGTCATTGTTGGACACCAAGCTCACCAAATCCACTGCCTTCCACCCCCAGACACATGGGAAAACTGAGATCGTCATTCGAATGATCGTGCATATCTTGCGCATGTACAATTAAAATCACCCTCGCACATGGGATGAGAGTCCTCCCTATGTTCAACATAACTACAACAGAGCCCTACATAGCTCAACCGACAACAACCCCTTTTAGGTTGGGTTGGGATTCCAACCATTGGGTCCCATGGATGTTGCACTACCCCTTATGGCCACCCCGACCAACTCATCACCTACTCCAACTAAAGCTAACAAAGCCTCCCAGTTCATTGAGTTGATTCAGCACATCCACCAACAAGTTTAGGATATTTTATAGAAGTCCAATGACAAGTACAAGCAACGCCATTATCAACATTGGGTGCCACATAAGTTTCAAGTGGGAGACAAAGTGTGGTTTCACTTGCAGAAAGAACGCCTTACATGGCCCCATTGGAAGCTTTGCCCACTCTGTTATGGACCTTACACCATCACCAAGGTTGTGGGTGACAATGCTTTTGAGCTCAACATTCCCCCTTTCCTTGGCCTACACCCAGTGTTCAACGTGGATCTCCTTTGGCCATATTTCCCACCATTATTGGACACCTCAGAGATAGCAGAAGAATTGGCACCAATAGAGATCAATCATGATTCCATGCAACATGTATCTATTGATCATATTGTGGACAAACAGGTCAAAGGCACTCACCAACAAAGGATCCAACTTTATCGAGTTGTCAAAGCAGGGCAACTCCTGCATAATGGCAAGTGGCTCACTAGGGGCCAAATTCAGCAGGAATTTACTCATCTGATAGGGGAACTCAACATAATGGAGACCATTTCTTCCTAAGGGGGGAGGATTGATCCATATCGATGTCGATGGCCTCCCACCTATTCCAACTCGCTCATTTTGGCAATTTTTTTCTAGTTTTTGGTTCCTCGACTTCCACGACGGTCTTGAGGCCCTAAACAACATTTTTAGGGCTTTCCATAGTTAGACTGTAGATTGGAGGCTTGACTAGAACGTGTTGAGGAATCGACTGTCCCGATCTAAGACAATGGTTTGTGGGATTCCAAAATATACCCATACTCTTTCAAAGAAGAGCTTGGCAGTGGTATATGTTGTGATGCTCTTCTTGCAGGCAACCAGGATCACCATCACATGGGATGAGAGTCTTCCCTATGTTCATCATAGCTACAACCAAGCCCTACATATATCAATAGGCCACAACCCCTTTCAGGTCGGGTTGGGATTCCAACCATTGGGTCCCATAGATATTGCACTACCCCTTGCAGCCACCTCGACCGACTCATCACTTGCTCCGACTAAAGCTGACAAAACCTCCCGGTTCATTGAGCGGATTCAACACATCTGCCAACAAGTTCAGGATATTTTACAAAAGTCCAATGCCAAGTAGAAGCAGGACCATGATCAACATCGAGTGCCACACAAGTTTTAGGTGGGAGACAAAGTGTGGTTGCACTTGAAGAAAGAACGCCTTACAGGTCCCTATCGAAATCTCCGCCCACTTCGTTATGGACCTTACACCATCACCAAGGTTGTGGGTGACAATGATTTTGAGCTCAACATTTCCCCTTTCCTTAGCTTGCACCCAATGTTCAACGTGGATCTCCTTCGTCCCTATTTCCCACCATTATTGGACACCTCAGAGATAGCAGGACAGTTGACACCAACAGAGCTCAACCCTGACTGCATGCAACATGCATCCAATGATCATATTTGTGACACATATTTCAATGGCACTCGCCAGCAAAGGATCTAGCTTGATCGAGTTGTTAAAGCAGGGCAAATCCTACACCAAGGCAAGTGGCTCACCCGAGGCCAAATTCAACAGAAATGTCCTCATCTTATGGGGAAACTCAACGCAATGGAGATCATTTCTTCCTAATGGGGGAGGATTGATCCATATAGATGTCAGTGGCCTCCCACCTATTCCAATTGGCTCATCTGGCATTTTTCAGTTTGGCAGTTTTTTCTAGTTTTCGGTTCCCCAACTTCTGGGGTTGTTTTGAGGCCCTAAACAACGTTTTTAGGGTTCACCACTTTAAAATTGTGGAAAAAGTTAGATTTTGATGGCAACATGTGTGGTCCTCGAATAGACCTTTCCAACGGGCTATCGTGCACCTAAAACGGAAGTCGTATGTGAAAGTTACGACCCCCAGAAGTTGATGTACTAACTTACCCTAATGGGGCCCACGTGACTTTTGGTGCTTCATCTCCTAGGGTTAGGTTTTTGGATGTCTAGGGTTTTCGCATTCCTGCTTATTGTAAAAAGGCTTGTAGAGCCTCATTATAACCATCTTTCTATGAATGAGCGCAGCCATCGCATCTCTTCTCGGAGATAAGCCGCCACCATTCTAGCAATGTTTGTTTTCCGTTGCATATTACAATTTCAACACATTTTCTTATTGAACAGAAACCAGTTTTACTGTATCTCTGTTATTGTATCTTTGTTATTCTTGTGTTTCTGTGTTAATAATAATAATAATCTGCATTCATTTCGTTATGCTTATAATATCTGGATCACTTCTTCACCAAGGCAAGTGGCTCACCAAGATCCAAATTCAGCAGAAGTTTCCCAATCTAATGAGGGAACTTGATGAATTAGAGACCATTAATTCCCAAGGGAGGAGGACTTATCCAGGTGGATATTAGTGGCCACCCGCCTCTTCCACTAACTCATCAATTCTCTATATTCTTGACAGTTTTTCTAGGTTTTGTTGGGTCCCAAACTTTTGGGGTTGTTCTGAGGCCCTAAACGATGTTTTTTGGACATTCGAGAGGCTAGGAATTTGTAACAATATGCCCTGGCTCCAACCTAAAGTTGTAATCCTCGGATAGTTATTTGAAATGAGCTATCATGTGCCCCGAATGGAGATCGTATGCAAAAAAAATCCCCCGGGAAATTGACATATCAACTGACCACCTTGGGGCCCACAATACTTTTGATGTTTCATCTTCTAAGGTTAGGGTTTTGGTGTTTATGGTATTTTCCTCTTTGCTTTTTAGGCTTCAAGATAAAAGGCCCTTTTCAACCTCTTTGTAATCGCCTTTTTGTGAATGAGAGTAGCCAACATCTCTTTCTCTTCCGAGATAAGCTACCACCATTCTAGTCAATTTGTGTTTTACATTATTCTACTATTTTATTCTTTAATAGAAGTTGGGTTTCACTATATTGTTGTCCTCTCTATATTTATATGGGTGTTCCATTTCGTTCTCAATATAATCCGGATCAAATGTCGCTTAAGACCAGTAACATGTCCATCAATAGTAAAGGATTTCTTTAATGAACAATTGTACCCTGTATTTTAGTCTTCTAGGTCTTAAGTGTATTTCATTGTATCATTGTACAAAGATGCTTATGTTGTGAAAGATGAAGATGGCCTTTGCATGATGAGGAGCTTGAGAGCTAAGGTTTTTGGGTCTTTAGAGCTATGGTTTTTGCGGGTCTAGATGGGGCTAATGGATAGGTATAAGAAACTTTTGGACTATACCGAAGATCTGTTGAAGGGGTCTATGATCTTTGTTATGTATTTTCCTAATAGTCTATGCCTAGGCTCTAATTTTTTCTAAGGGATGGAAGTTCCAAGGTTTTTGGAGGAGTTTTATTGATCTCTTCATTCAACTATAAAGATGGGGTCAAAAGTGCATAATATTAGTGGCCTAAAGTCTACCTCGAATGATGTCAAAAAGGATAGTACTAGTGGCTTAGGTCATGGATCAATTGGTGAAGGATCACTGGGTATGGATGAAGGCATGGGAACCTATGAGAGACGCTCTGACAATGGTGTTAATGTGCATTAGTTTCTATATTATTCAACTCTAGCTGAGTCTTAAGGCAATATTCACAATGGAAATGTTGTTGCAAAAGTATTGGAGCAATACCTGGGTAAGAAACATTGTCATCTTGAGACAAAATGTGTATGATGCACTAGTTTCATTATATAAGTCATCGACATGGGAGCCTTGTGTGATGATAAGAATACATGTACTCGGAGTTTGGTTCCTCTAGTAGAAAGAGTTTTGAAGCACCCTTGGAAGGTGTTAAAGTAGAGGAATGCATAGATTATAATGGTGTTTGGGGAAGACCTCAGAGTGGAGTAGGTCATGGAGTATTATGATAAGGATTTGATTGGTAAATTCCATTGAAGGTAAATTTTTGAGCAATCTATAAATTCTTGGTTATAAAGGGTATGGTTTCCTATTTTAGGGTATGGAGCATCCTTTCACTTGCTACCTAAAGGATGTATAGGGTTTCTCTTTTGGTTAGAGGAGGATTTTAGGAATATATTGGGAGGCAATTGGTTTTGGTGCTCAACTTTCTTATCATTGAATGTCTAGTTAGTGTGCTTTGATCCTAGAACAGAAGTGGCTAGGAAAATCCTCGTTTGGATAAAGCTTCCAAGCTGGTCTATGGAGTTGTGGATGGAAAAGATTTTGTAGGAAAAGAATGTGATAACCTGGGTGGAACTTTGGAGATATACACTTCGTTTAAAACCAATGTTTTTATGACAATGGCTCTTATCCTTGTCGAAGTGATATTAGTGAAGGATTGACGGACTACATGAATATTATAGTTGGAGGTTCATTTTTTTCTTAGACATTGGATTACGTCAATATTGCATTTAGATGTGCACATTGTCATATCCATGGTCAATCGTTTGCAACCTTTTTCCACTTAAATTTAGAGGATAAAGGCCAGGTTTAAGGAGAAAGGTGTAAATGAAAAATCAAGAGATGAGGTGTAGGAAGAGGCTTTAAATGTGGAATTTAGGAGTTCTAAATCAAGGGTGGAGAAGGTGATAGCCATATATAAAGGTATGTTATTTTATGAGGGTGATGTTGATAAAGTAGAGCCTAAGAGGATGATGTCTTATTCTTAGTGCAAGTTAAGAACAAATGCCAAAGCTTAAGTTTCACAAGACATGGTGAGAACATTGGTCAAGGAGTTGCATTTCAATCCTGGTAAGTCTCTTGTAAATTATATTATTCTTCTCCCCACTTCACAGACGGTAAATATGAAAGTACTGAACAAGGATGCATGGTCAATCCTTTTGGGGATGACCACACTTACCAAGGGAGGACAATGGGTTGGAAAGGGTGGGAAGGGATCCTTGGGTAATCTTACAAACATTATGATCCCGAGTTTTGGGAAATAGAGCATTATCTCTTGTTCCATTTATGGAAATTCTTCCAGTGAGGGTTCCCATAATGAGGAAATGACCTCGATATTGATAGGTATTGATCATAACCTAGAATCAAATAAATCATGTAGATACCAATTAAGGTCCATGAAGGGAGTAATATTGTTATGGAATTGGGACTTGATATCATCAAGAAGACAAGCCAATCCTCTATTGGAAGAAAATTGTTTCCATATCATTCTCAAGAGAATGCATGTTATAATCCAAATGCTTAAAATGTCACAATAAACGAGAAGTACACACCATGCACACCAATGTTAGTCTGTAACTCCAATATAGATAACATAGATGAATTACACAAGAACTCCTTAAAGAATAGGAGAACCCCCTCCAAATATCCAAATATATTCATACATCACAATTCACATGTCCTCAATAATGAATACATGATCTCTATATACACCTATTCACACCAACACATGAGGCCCCTTTACTATTAGACCTACCCTATTACATATATATTTACACATTACATGTACATTTAGCCCCATATATGCCCCCCTTGGGATCATATCACATACATTTAACCCTATGTATGCCCCCCCTGGGATCATATCACATACATTTAACCCTATATATGCCCCCCTTGGGTCATAACATAATACCCTCCTTCAAAAATCTTTTTCCTCAAATCTTTGCAATTAAAGGATTCACATGTGATGAAATCAAGTAATATGATTTTATTATGATCCTACTTTCTTCTTTCCATTGATGACTATCCATCCATCCAAAATCAATTAATTTCAGTCATAATCCTTAATGGCTAGTTGTTGCATAATTTTATCTCCCTTGATTCCATGTATTGTTGTTGAAGCTTCTCCAATTTGCAGTGGATGTTGGTCTACGATAATATCTTATTGAATAATTGGTTTGTGATGCATTGTTCCAAGAATATTGATAAGTATTCCATCTTCTTCCTTGGTAATGCTGATATTGACCTTCTTGTCTTCCTTGAAATATTTCCTAATAATGAAGGTGTCGATATGGCTTCGCATTTGATGGTTTTCCTTCACTTTGCACATGCATTTCATCTATCTTCTTTTCAATGACAATGGCATCCTCTATCCTTTTTTCTTGGTCTTTGATTACTCTAGCCTTGAAGATAATACCATCATATTTGGCATGCACATCCTCTAGTAGAAGTTCAACTTCTTCAAGTATCTTCTGGTGATCTTCTTGAATATTGTCTTCTTTCTCCTTTTGAAGCCTCAATGTCACCCCATTTATCAAATTTTGACATCGTTCTTCAATTCTAGATTTCATTTTTAGTTTTACCTCATTAGTATTTAGAGATTCCTCAACCTTCTTGCAAATTTACGCTACAAGTATTTTCGTAGATTCTTCATCCAATATCCTTTCTTTTTCTTGATTTTCACAATGCTTCTTTTCTTCTTTCAATCTCTTAACTTCATCTAATATTTTTTATTATGGTTTTGAAATCTACATATTTCTTCATATTTCTTTTTCAATTTTTCCCTTGCCTCGTCCTTTTCCCACTTCCCTTTACTACTCATTCCCTGTTTTAATTTTTGAACTTCTTTAACAAGTGATTCATTAAGGTCTTGTATCTTAGATATCTCATCATCCTTCCTCTTGATCTCTTCTTTTGCTTCTTTTAACTCATCTTGAATTTTATACATCTCCTCCCTTTTTGTATCCTTGATCCATTGATTTGAGAAGGGTTTTTCAAATTCTTCCGATGTGATGATATGTCTATTATTAACACTCTTCCACCACTCCCAAACTTCACCATAATGCCTAATATTTTCCCCAAAATGAGTCTTACCATATTCTTTTACCGACCTCAACCGTTCCATAGAATTGATTTCGTCTTTATCTCCATCCCCTGTAAATCTAGGTAATGGCATTTATGCTTAATTGAGGTCTAACCCCAACAATCAATTTACAACCTTGGTATATTAGGAATAGTGATCTAAAGTAGTTATAATATTGTTCCAATATGATATTCTATGTTTTTTCTTTACAGTGGCTTTTGAATCAGCTCAATTGGACATCTCAATCAAAAGTTATGATAGTTTTAACTGAACATACCTTTGAAACCTTGATTTGGAGTATGTCCTTCTGGCCGACCTTCCTTTTGATATATTTATGAAATTTTGGCCCCTTTGAATCTGAAATTTCAACATGTAGTACTCTAATATGTCTTATCTGCAATGCCATGGGTCTAACCAAAATTTGATGTGTCAAGTGAAAGTTATGTTAACTTTCCCAAATCTTGTTGATTTTTGGCCTTTCCTAGAGAGAGAACTTGTACATAATGCCCCACCTCCAATTTCTATGATATGATTATGAAATTTGTACCCGACATACTATGGATTGTCTTATTTCACGTGCAACTAGTCTCATTGAATTTGGATCCTCGTTGAAGAAGATATGATTGTTTTACCCAAAACACCTGTTTGAGACTAGTTATAGGATTAGTGAAAAACCCTATCTTCCACGGGGTATATCTCTAAAGGTATAACGACCTAGAAGCTGAAATTTGGACCACATATACTTTGATATGTCTTATAAATACAATCCAAGTTTTGTAGTCTGAATCATCCCCAAAAAAATTTACAATGAAAATCCTTAGATGACTCGTTTAAAACTGAATTATGGACGAGTCAAACACCCTATCTTCCATAGGATGTATCTCTGGAAGTATAATGACCTAGAGGCTAAAATTTGTACCACAGATACCTTGATATTTATTCCAAATAACCTCCAATTTTCACTATATGAATAATCCCAAAAAACAAATTATAGTGAAAATTCTAAGATGACTTGTTTGGAGAAGAAAAACCATAGGATTGATGCTCTAATACCAAATGTTATGAGTCAAATGCTTAAAATGTCACAATAAACCAGAAGTATACACCATGTACACCAATGTGAGCATGGAGCACAACTCCAATATAGATAACAGAGATGAGTTATATAATAATTCCTTATAATAGGAGAACCTCCTCCAAATATCCAAATACATTCATACATCACAATTCACATGTTCTCAATAATGAATACACGATCTCTATATATATCTATTCACACCTACACATGAGGCCCCCTTAATATTAGGTCGACCCTATTACATATATATTTACACATTAGATGTACATTTAGCCCCATATAATCCCCCCTCTTGGGGTCATATCATATACATTTAACCCTCTATATTCCCCCCTTGGGTCATAACAAAGCATTGAAGGAGATAAAACAAGGAAAACAAAGGTTGATTACATGGGTCCTTAGAGCAGGACACACACCTATTGGGGGTGATTAATGATAATTTTATCCATCAACATTAGAGGTATTCCCAGGCCCTCCAAAACATTGGCTTTGGTTCGTTTGGTTGAGCTTCAAAGGACAAAAGTGATTCTAGTTCAAGAAACTATGAGGGAGTGTAAAAAAATCATTAAGGGTTTGGGAAAAATCCTTAAAGAATGGGATTTCCTAGCCTTAGATGAAATTAATATTTTGGGTGGGGTACTAACTAGCTAGAGGAAATCTTTCCCCTTACTTAATTCATCTATCCTTGACTTAGGTATGTGGAAAAAGTTCACGTTTAAGGAGTTGGGTCAAAGGTTCCCAGTGGTAAAGTGTTATTGATCTGAAAATAGAAGGCTAACTCGTTATGCTATGCAAGCACCCTCTACTTCATAAAAATAAACTTTACAGGACCTTGCTTCATGTGTTAAAAATATGCAAGATAAACTTATGTGTTAAATTCATGTATCTTCTTTTGAATGTTTATGTGTGAGGAAATGTTCTTTTAGATGGTTAAATATGTACTTGAAATAAATACACAGAAACACAACTTGCAGCAAATAAACCATCAAACTCACAACAATCACAACATGATAAAGGAGTTCACCCCCCTCCGGGCTACATCTCTTTGAGCCTCCATCAATGCACTTGGCTCTCTGGGATTAATTTGTCAAAAGTTCTTTTACAAGATGCTGCTCAACTCTAATGGAAAAACAGACTGTACCATTGAGATCAGAACACATAAAAACCCCAAAAATGACTAATAGAACTCTGAAAACGGATCATGGCTCATCCGGGCATGACCTCTTCTACATGTGGCCATAAGCTTCCCTGAG
>ML777139.1:368160-381159 GCA_009831015.1 Picea engelmannii
CTATCAATGGCAAACACATGAGCAAAACAAACTATGCTCTGATACCACCTGATCTGAAAATAGAAGGCTAACTTGTTATGCTATGCAAGCACCCTCTACTTCATAAAAATAAACTTTACAGGACCTTGCTTCATGTGTTAAAAATATGCAAGATAAACTTATGTGTTAAATTCATGTATCTTCTTTTGAAAGTTTATGTGTGAGGAAATGTTCTTTTAGATGGTTAAAGATGTACTTGAAATAAATACACAGCAACACAACTTGCAGCAAATAAACCATCAAACTCACAACAATCACAACATGATAAAGGAGTTCACCCCCCTCCGGGCTACATCTCTTTGAGCCTCCATCAATGGACTTGGCTCTCTGGGATTAATTTGTCAAAAGTTCTTTTACAAGCTGTTGCTCAACTCTAATGGAAAAACAGATTGTACCATTGATATCAGAACGCATAAAAACCCCAAAAATGACTAATAGAACTCTGAAAACGGATCATGGCTCATCCGGGCATGACCTCTTCTACATGTGGCCATAAGCTTCCCTGAGCTTCTCTTTGGCAAAAAAAACCTGTAAAAGTCCTCAACAGCCTCTGAAACCTGTCCCAATGTGTTCAGAGCATATCAATTAGCCAAAAATGATTATTCAATCACAAAAAACAAACATAGGCTCACCAAACCATGTCCTCGATCAATGAGGGCTTAAAGCTCCCTAGAGCTTCCTGAAACTTCAATAGTGAAAAACCTGCAGAAGAAGTCTTCAAATGGCATTGATAACAACACCAATGGATCCAGGACGTCCAAAAACCCCTAGCTGGGCTTTTACGACATCTCAATCGGCCAAAAGATGAAGAAGTTAGGCCTCCTCCATTTTCCTCCTTCAAGCTTTCTGAAACTGGTTCGCCAAAACGCACCTCTATGTGCATGAACCAAGAACACGCTCCAAAATGCGCGTTAAAACCTAGCCCCGCGCATAACCGAAAATCGGTCCAAACTGTAGGACGGTTAGGGCGCCTCCAGCCCCTAACCGCCAAGACCACGGTCACAAGGTCCATATGACCACGTGCTAATACGAAAAGAGCTGAGTTAATAAGGGCGAATATATGTGTGACAAGTGGCGGTAATTTTTGGTTACATAACTGTTTAAAACCATATATGCAAATGCGCGCATACACACCATATTATATAGTTGTTGGTCACATATAAAACAACGCGCAACCAAGGGCTGGGGCTAAGCCCTGGCCCGGTTGCGGCCCCAAACCACACATACACTTGAATATAAATATATATGAAACCATCAATATAGCAAGGAACAAAACGTGGTGTGTTGGTTAGCGGAGGTTGGTGAAGACTTGGGCGGAAATGGAGGTCACCGATTCAAATCCGGTCCGAGCCATAACAAATTTTACACATAACCCATTTAACCAAACAATGAGTGACACGTGGCGCCCTCTGATTGGGCCATGTGTCCTCATATCATTTGCCCATAAACGGACACGTGTCAGCTCCTTACTCGCCAGCTATCAACCAACCAGATGTTGCCACGTCATCACATGCCGTACTACCTCATCAACCTTGCCACGTCATCACCACGTATGTTGCTGACGTCATTTGACACGTAGGCTGCTGACGTCATCCCGTGCCACGTGTCACCCTTTCAGTGGTGACAAGTGTCACCTCCGAATTGGTCCAACCGTACGCCCAAAAAGCCAAATCTGCCTGACACGTGTCATCACCTGGAGCCGCCACGTGTCTTGTACGAACCTGCCATGTGTCCTATACGAACCTGCCACGTGTCCTGTACGAACCTGCCACGTGTCCTGTACGGACTGGTACAGCCAACGTTAAATTTTTTGCTTGTTTGGCTTAACGAACAGATCGTGATATCTTCTTCATACGGAGTCCGTTTGACAAAGTAAGTATACCGCCGAAATCAGGAAGACGAGACAGACGCAATGGCACTATTTTCGTCGCATTCTGAGCACTTTGAAATTTGAGCAAAATTTTGACCCCTGGTCCAGATTTTGATCAGTTATGGCTCATATGACAAGATGCAAGGATTATATGATGGATTTTTCTCTTTGGCCTATACAAAATAAGAAAGGGTTATTATTGAAGGTGATTTAAATTTTACATTGAATCAATTGGAATTGCAAGGAGAAGTGATTGGAGTTGATCACCAAGCAGATTATTCAAACACAAGATTGAAGTTGCAAGATTAGTAGATGTGGAGCGAAACAAGCTTAGGCCTACTTGGAGAAATAACATGATAACTAGGGACGCAATCTCCAAGAGATTGGACAAGTTCTTGGTGTCTAAAAATCTCCTAGTTGAAGTTGATAAGATAAGGCCACGGGTTGAGACTAGGAGGGGTTCTGACCATTCCTTAATTCTTCTACATATGGAGAAGTAGGAGAATGAACTAGTGATCCCCTTTAAATTTGATTCTAGTTGGATCCGGGAAGAAGAATTCCAAGATTTGGTCAAAAGAGAATGAGGCTACATATGCAATAAAGAGGCACACAAACCTAGATAAGGACTTGAAAGCAACAAGGAGTGAGATTGCTAAGTTATGTGATCAGAATATTGAAGTGCTCTATAAGGAGGAGGATAAATTCAAAGTTGAGGAGTTGAAAGATAAAAAGGGGAAGTTGATGGACTAGAGGGAATAAGAAAGGAGTAAGAAGATTTGGGTTGTGTGGTTGGATAAAGGGGATGAAAATACAAACATTTCCATTCTTGTGCAAATTATAGGAAGATGATCAACACCATATGGAAAATGAAAACTTATGAGGGGATTATAGTCAACAAGTATGATGAGATCGCAACGATTGGTGTAGATCAATTTCATGCTCTATCTAAAGAGCATTGGAGGGCTAGTACAACAAAAATGTTGAAGTTAACCAACTTTTTCTCCTAGTTTTGTCTTGGAGGAAGACAAATAGATGTTGATGGAGGAAATCACAAAGGAGGAATTATTTGTAGTACCGATGTCTTTCAACATAGAAAAAATTCCTAGCCAGGATGGGTTGAATGTAGAATTTTTTATTGGTTTCTATGACATCATGGGGGAGGATTTAATGAGGGTCTTGGAAGAGGTCTAGAGAAATGGCAAAGTCTTAGGTGTTTTTTATTCTACCTTCTTGGTCTTAATTTTTAAGAAGGATGGTCCTAAGACTTTTGATGAGTTAAGATCAATTTATTCATGTAATTATGTTTTCAAGATTATAGCTAAGATTTTGGCAGTTAGAGTAAAAGGAGTTTTTTAAAATGTTATCTCTCAAGAACAATTTGTTTTCTTAGCTAGGAGATAGATACACTAAGCAATAGGATCAACAAAAGTGGGCCTTCACATTATAAAGGCAAAAAAAATCATATCAATGGTGGTGAAATTGGATTTATCGAAGGCATATAACATAACTAGTTGGTTGTATTTAAGATTAATGCTTCTTCATGTTGTTTTTCATCTTTATATGGTACATTGTATTATGGCATGCATCTTTTCAGTGTCCTTTTCTATTCTTATTGATGGGGTTGCTTCAACTTTATTTAAACACAGTAGAGGTTTAGGCAAGGTTGTTCTTTATCTTCATTGCTTTTTATGCTTGTGGCATAAGGATTGAGTAGAACAATCATGGAGGCAAGAATATTAAGTGTTATTCATGGTATAAAGATTGGTAGGATTGTTATTTAACACACATGATATTTGTTAATGATGTTTTACTTTTTACTGATGGTTTAGTAAGAGAAGCTTGGAAATTGAAGGAATCCTAGAATTTACATCACTGCTATAGGGATGGAAATTAATGTTAAAAATATGTTGTTTGATTTAATGGTTTGGAGCAAGAATACGAAAATTTGATGATGGGATTATTTCCTTCCAAAACCATTAATTTTCAAGATGGATTTAAATATTTGGGTTTCCTCATAAAACCAAATGACTATGACAAGAGGGTCTAGGGATGGTCGCTAGAAAGGATGGAAGGAAGAATTCCTAATCAGTGCAATAAATGGTTGTCAAGAGGGGGGAGATTGAATTTACTTAAATAAATGTTAGAAACTATCCCAATTTATGTTATTCCTTGGCATATATCATGAATGGTGTATTAGAGAAAATAAGGAAAACCTACTTAAAATTTTTGTTGGGGGAGGGGCAAAGAAAATGAGGATACCGCTCTTGTTAAATGGCGAGTACTAATAAGGCCAAAAGAAGAAGGTGGGTGGGGTCTAAAGAATATTTACTTCTTTGGTAAATCCTTGACAACAAAAAGACTATGGAATCTACTTACAAAAGAGGGTTTATAAAGTGGATTATTGAGTTTAAACATATAAGACCAAGGTCATTCTTGGACTGGAATGGAAATCCAAGGAAAATCATTCAAAATGTCTCTATTCATTTGGAGGACAATTGTACATGCATTCACAGTGATTGGGACTCACTTGGCTTGGAGAGTTGGAAATGGGGATCAGGTAAGAGCATGAGCAGATTTAGTGTTTGGGTGTGATGGAGATGTAATATTTTTTTAGGAGATCATTGCCTCGTTGCAAGATAGAGGTATTTTAACTGTCAACCATGTGGGGGATCAAAAAACAATCAACATTGATCATGAGGGTTGGAGGACTACACTAGATTTGGGGTGAGAAGGTGCACAAGAAATTTCATGGAAGTCTTATATTGCAAGCCTAAAATGGGGGCACATTAAACTGAAAGAAGAGGCTAATTATTTGTCTTGGGATAAAAATAAATCTTTAGGGGTGTACTCAACAAGACTATATTACAAATTCATGTTTGATTTCAACCAACATGAACCATCTTGGTGGCGGAGGAAGATTTGGAAAGTAAAGGCACCCACAAAAGCCCAAATCTTTATTTGGCTATCCTTTTTTTTATAACAAAAACAATATATTTGTACTATGAAAGTGCTATAGTTGCACTTTTCAGCGTGCAAATACATATAAGATAATTGTCCATCAAAATTGTCTTGAGCAAGTTCAAAACTTAGGCTTGACAGTGCATATCTAAATGATTTTTCTCAAAAAGATACTCCTAGGTTCTATGATACATATATATCTTAATGAAAACACATAGTAGTAAACAAATTTTAAAAAAACATGATACATTACTAGAGAGAATGCTTGGTTGGCCATTTGCTTCATCTTGCTTCAATTCAACTATAGTTTAGTGTTGACTAAGTTCTGTTCCACAAGCTCCATCTTCACAGTTGTTGGTTGTTGTTGAATTGTCTCATCCTCTATGATGCTTGAAGAACCTATAGATATTTGAGCCATGGAGAATGTCATAGTATGAATGCTATCCATACTAGAAATCATTTGCTTGAGGGTAGCACACTCAACTTGTAACTCAATATTTGTTGTCTTTGTTGCATGATTTCCATCAATAAAGCAACTTCACAATATTTGTTTGTTTCATGAGTTTGCACTTGGTCTACAACATAGGATATTGCCACTTTATTCCCTATTATATACATTTCCCGACATTTGAGAACCCGTCGAATTCTGCCATCTCACAAATTGGACAATGACTCACGTGTCTATGTGCCATTGGTCTTTCCAAGCTCAAACCTAGAAACTGTTTAGGCTTAACTCCTTCCACTCTCCAACTTAACAAACTATCACCAATTTTGAGTCCAATATAACATAAATAGAGTGAAGTACACTTACCTAGAGTCGTTGATACCACTAGTTGCAGACAGGATAGACTTAATCCCACTTGCTATAACCCCATCCTTCAATCCTACCAAGGAAAACACAACTCATAAGTAGAATTCCTTTAGATATATATCTATCCCCACCACCATTACACACCCTTGAACCACTAAATCCTCCTATTCTATATATACAACACTCTCTTAGACTCACGGGATTGCTTGAATCAAATACCTGGACTAACCAGAACCCTAAGGAGCTATTATTTAGAAGAAGAAAAGGAAGCTCTGAGCCATGAAATTTTTCTAATTGCATTTGAAGGATGAATCACTGAAGTGCAACAAACTTCAATTCACCACATACCATAACCATGATCCCACCTGCATTGAGAATTGTGAGATGAGGTGGTTGCTTAATTTGCTACATTGAATGCAACATGTGCAAATGGGCTTCAGGACATACACCCAACACTTGAACTCGATGTATCTTGACGTGTGGTTTGATGTGCCACGTGTTCAACAAGCATGAAGTAATCCTAAAACAAACTACCTTATGATTAGAGGGGGGAACTAACGTAATACCCCATTTTCAACATTTAAACTTCTTATTTCCATCTGGTTAGGGAATTGGAATCCTTGATAATTTGTTCCTGTCTATAAAGGAACTGTTAGAACATGCATAATTTTGAGCTTTATATATTTTACCTCTTAGAGATAAAATTTCACCCAAAAAAGCAAAAACCTTAGAAAGCGACCTTTTAAAATTAAAATAAATCCATTGGTTGTTATTTATCAGTAAGGCGCTTATGATGTCTATCATCGATGAGTTACTCTAATTGGATTGAATGGTCCTAATGATCTTCGAATTTTTGAAGCTGCCTAAGTTTTAAAAGAAAATCTTTAACGGTCGCTTTGGAGCTTCGCGCTTCGGGTATTCCAGCAAACTGAAACAACAAAAATCTCGAAAGTCTGAAGTTCCGAAGATAGCCACTTGTGATAGTTCCTAAAGGACTTACAGACACATCATGGGACACGTGTCTTTTAAAATATTTTCTTAAGTTGACATGTGGCACTTTTTTTACTTTTACGTCGGATGATTCACACGTTTTCAAGTGACACGTGGCACCTCTCTTTCCTTAACACGCCATCAAGAATGACATCATCTCTACCACGTCACTCCAAGAGATTTCTCTTCGGGAGTTTTTGATTTCACAATCCCTGGAGTATCAAAGCGTCGAAGTAAAGTAATTACAAAAAGTAAAAAAGGGTTTCAAAGAGTCAATAAAGCAGTTAACAACTTTAATTAGTCATGATTAAGTATTAATTAATAGCTTCGCAGTTTCAGGCTTCGAAAAAATTCCCTTGTTCTATATTCAAAACTTTTGAATTCCGAACTTCCGAAATACTTAAAGTTAATACAACGTTTTAAAGCATGATTAATTAAAACATAAAAGTGATTACTTAGAGATTAACTCCTCCGTGAATTCGGACTTCGAGAGATCTCCATCCTACCACATCCAAAACTTCCAAACGCAGAACTATCAAAGTATTAATGACATTTATGATTGATTAAGGTTAACAATTTCAAATAAAGATTGTGAATCACCAGTTAATAAATTCCATTAAGTTTTTAATAAATTCTTCGTTAGTAGAGCTATACGAAGATCGATAGACTTTTTGACTAAAGCACTTCCAATTTCAAAATTGTTTTTACCATTTGCAATTAGCAGTTTTTTATTCAGTGTAGAGCTTACAGACTTCTCTTGTTACAGGTAGGCTAATTCTATTTCCTTGAGGATTATGGCACCACGAAAAGATACAAAGAAGCTTGATGCATCGGGTGATGATTCAAATCCAAATGCAGATGTTCTATCAGACATAACTCCGCGAGTTGCAGATGCCATTAGAACTTGGAAGCATGTTTTCGATATATTAGAGCATGAGATTATTAACTGTCGAGATGACTCTGTCGAAGAAGACAACGAGTCCTTTACAATTAAACCTAGATTGGTAGCACAGTCAGAACTGCATAAGATTGCTACACGACCTAGAATCATACCCTACAACAATATGATAAATTGGGCTTTGGAACATGTTGACAACCAAACCATGAGCATCATCAACCACCAATAGGCTGTCGTCGGCTCTTTCTGACCAGAGAATCTACAAGTAATGTACATGCTTTCCCCTACCCCTAAATACACTTACAATGTCGCATTTCTTCTAGATTTTGAGAGGAAGGAATGCACTCGATATGGTAGAAATGGTCATGATATAGTCAATACCTGGTGGGGACATCCCAAAAATTCAGATTCGACGCTCATGGTATCTATGCCACGACGTCTTTAGACGCTCATATGTTGTATATGGCCATGATGCTTTGTCATCTGTTTGGGAAGAAGAACCCTACACATTTCTCAGTTGAGTGGGTAGCCATCATGAATGAAGTAGCCTAGGGTTATACCTTCAATTGGGCTAAAATGCTATCTAATAATTTGGCCAAGGAAATTGTTGAGTATAAATCAGCAAAATCAAAAGGGCAACCTGCTCATTTTTACATGTCAGCTTATATTATGGATGCCATTTGTTTCATGACCCCACTTCCCCTGATGAATTGGAGTTGGACCCTAGCCAGTTCTGAGCCAATTCATTTCTACCACTCCAAATTATGGGAGGAAAATGCCAAAGATTTCTTTTATGAAATTTGTTACAATGTTGTGGTACATGTTAACATAGCTATCTATGGTCACCCGTCGCTCCAAATTTTAGAAAATATTATGGGGAACTTAGGCACACTCGCAGACTGGTTCACTAAGGAGAATTTCTCCTATATCAGAGTATTTGGTTGTTTCGTTCCTCCTCATGCCCTTCCACAGTTTTTACCCGACAGATTGGTGTGCAGAGAAGTGGCATACCAGACAATAGCAGGAGGTATCAACAAGGAGTTGAAATCATCTCAGAAAAAGGCTTGGACAACTTTTCCCATTCAAGTTGGCATGTTCACATTATTAGATTTCGGTCATTCTAAAGTTGAGGCCGCAACCCTGGAAGATGTCAAATTAGTTTACATCGAAATCAAGAAGCATGATCTACATAAGATAGTGAAAAATCATTTGGCTCAGTTTAACATGAAGCGATACATCCGTGAGAATTCTCCTTATGATGAGATGTTCAGGGGAGCTAGATCTTATGAGGAAGTTCAAAGAAGATTCCAGGCTCTGCCCCTTGACCAACAAGCTGGTTTCCTCAGTTTTCAAAAGCATAGACGAAACATTTTTCCAAAGATATTGGAAGGAGAGTCAAAACCCATGCCTTCTTCACAAGAAGCTAGACCCACAGGATTTGAGCCAGGTTTCTTCACTAAGAACAAAGTCGAAGAAGTCCCAAAAAGCCCAGAAGTGTTATTTCACGAAACAAGAGCATCACTGTCAGGACTGAATGATCCACAAGTGTTAGCTCGGTTCGAAGCTTTCAGGAATCCAGGACAAGTTGTTCCTCATTCAATGCCAACTACTTCTGTTGGCACCATGAATACAATAGGATAGGAACATTCCACATAAATTATTTCTCCTATTACATCATTAACCCCTTTACAAACCAGCTTCGAAAATCCTAGTTCCGAACTCACTTTTGTTGGTGATCTTACTCCTATCTTGCCTGAAGAGATGCCTCCCTCAAATTTCTTTTTCAGCAAGAAATGAAAATCCATTGTAAAAAGAGAATGTCACCAAAAGGATGGAGTAGTCACTAAAAGGCAAAGATTGGTGTATGATGGGAAGGACCAAGATGATCCTGATTTTGTGAAAGAAGTTGCAGGTTCACTAGGGGTTTTTTCCATTGCCAATCAATGGTCAATGGACAATTTAACCGAACAATTGTGACATAAATGTCTCTTGGTAGAACAAATGCAGAATGAGATACATGGTACATAGCAGATTGTTAGGAGCAGGATGAACTAGGACATTGAACAAATCAGGGCTAGTTATCAACATCAAATGAAGCAGTTACAAGATAACCTTGAGCTGCTCTATTGAAGTTCACAGACCAACCAAGGTTTGATCACTCAAAGCGACGATTTGATTGAGCAGTTGCAAGCCAAATTGACCCTAAAAGAGAACAAAATGATAGATATTACTGCCTTCAAAACACGAGCACCATAAATCAACGGGAAGCTGGAAGTTGCCCAACAAGAGCTCTATCAAAAAGTAGATGTTATTCAAAAATTCTATCAGGCAGTATAACTTTCTCTAAAAAATATTTATGTCAAGTAAAAAGAGGCCTGCGCAGCCCGGTCTAAGTTTCAAGAGGTTCTAATATGGAAGTAGAGAGCTAATACCCCTGGTCTTACCCTTCTCTCTCGTTCTGAACAAGTAAGAGGCGAAATGGCCCTAAAAGCCCAGGAAACAAATTTGGAAGAAAGCAAGAAACATGCCAGAGATGTAAAAGAGGCTTGTCTAGAGGCATTATCCTCGATAAATAAAAATTTGATTGAGTTCGAAGGAAATAGTATCTCTGAGGCATTAGGGTAGATCGAAATAGAAATGAACCAACAAAGCTCCAGAAAGAACAAGGAAAATACTCAGGCGACCATCCAAGAGATGAGCCAGATTGATTTACTTAAAATCAATGAATGGTTGGTTAATCCAAGTTCATAATATCAGGTCACAGTCCAAGAAGTGAACAAGATCTAGGAGAAGCTGCCACAGATACAGAAGAAGATGTTTGCCTTTGAATTGAATGAAAGGATTGAGCCTTCAAGATTCGTGGTGGCATTGATGGACATGTGCACCCAATGCATTGAATAGAGAAAAACGAATGTAGCTGGGAGCAAATGAGAAAACATGGACAACGTCCACTTTCTCCACCCACTCTACCTTTCACCCTCCAACCTGTCACACTCTACACATCACTTGTCCTGATTATCCCTACCACCCGCATTCTTGCATCCACTCATCCCACCTCCTTATTGGACACTTGTTCCTACATCATCCTATTCGTGAATAATTACTCTTTCCTGTAGTCGTTGGCTAACCCATAACAAACCAATGCTGAGCTATCTATTTAATTACCACCCCCATAGCTTCAACTGCAATTCTTGATCGCAGTGAACGCACTCGAAGGGATAGATGACAATGGAATCAAATGGCAAAGACAATAAGCCAAATGATTGTGGTGGTCTTAATGGACATGTGTACCCAATTTAAAGAACAAAGGAAAACAAGCGCATCTGCAAGCAAATGGAGGGACAGATGAAGCGCCAACACATCTCAACACTATCTGCATGTTGTTATTTCATTCAAATTGTATTCTATTTTTAGGCAGATGTTGTAGGAAGTCCAAGGGTTTTCAGTTGAGACATTTTTTGTATAAATATATAGATTTTAGATCTATAGGAGGCTGCTTATTGCCGAATGTAAAAGAGAAAACCTTTGGTTGAATATTAATACAAGTGCAGACATAGATTCTAAGTTTTGTTCAATTTGAGTTATGTGTTCCCTCCGTGTTTCCATTTCTCTGAATTTCTTTCTGTAGTTCTTGAAGAGTGAATGATTATAATTTAGTACTACATCTACTGTGATCATAATATATCAACGGTTCATTTAGTAACAACTTTTCCTCTGTTATTACTTTGAGTAAAACAAGACCTGTGACCTGTGTGAATTACTGCATTTTTATCTCTTGTTCAAGGGTGCATCTTCTACTTTTCTTCTACTGCAAACAAGGTGAGACTTATCTGTAATTGATACCTGACTTTGTTTTAACAGTTTTGTAAATCTTTCTACATCATTTGACATTATAATTGCGACTCGGATAACGAGATACAACCTCTATACTGTCTTATCATTAATTTCATTTAAATATTATTTCTCAGAAAACTGAAGGTAGAAAAAAACACTCACAAAAACACTTCATTTAAAACCTTTGATGCCTGACATTATTCTTTGAGCCTTAGAATCAATCTAAGGAACAACAGGAACTGTTATCGCTCAGTTTGTATTTCAGGTTGCAAGGCTAAAGGATATGGGTCAAACTGGCGTAACAGGGACCTACCCCACCCAATGTCACCATAATGGGGAGGTCCTTTCTATTTAAGGTGGCTAGGCCCAAGGGAGACGTCCCTGACAATCTGGGGTTTTGAAAGGAAAAGGCTCAAAGGCTTAAGGCTGGTTTCCCCTTCACATATCGCCGCCAAGAAGATAGTCAAATGAAGAATAACCACAGGGAAGGCACCTGCTTGTGAGACAAGACAATAATAAAACTAATACATGCAATAATGGTTAGTGCTTCATAGACCAATGACTATCTTAGTTTTAATGTATATGAGCATTATATAAAAGTAAATATTGATGAAGTCAATGTTTGTAATAATAACAATGGCATATAATATTACTTGTCAATGAACACTGGAATAATATAGCATCTAATGAAAATAATCAATCTTTGAATTAATCAATGCATTAAATATCATTAATTGCTCATATATAAGAAGTTGCTGCGTCAATATCCTAGAGGTGACGTCAGCTTCTTTTAGGGTTAGTGTAATAGACAAAGAAAGCCAACATTTTGCAAATCAACCAATGAAAATTACCAATATATCAATGTCTATCGCTGGATGACCAAGCCACAGTATTTTCTATCAACAAAAGCTTAATAAAGGCATGACGTCATCATTTTATGCTATGTTAGAAGACGTTAGGGTTAGTTAGGGTTTCGGATTTGAGAGTTTTGAAAGATTGTTTTTTTCATAACAAGGTCAACGTTGGAGAGAAAAACCAGTGCCTTAGGGTATTATGGAGTCAAAAGTAAGGGCAAGATCTCAGGAGGATCAAAATCTAAAGACTAGAGAGTTAGGTTCTATGGTGCTGCAATAGCAGGGCCCTAGAATCAAAACCCTAAGGGAAGGAGGCTCATTCCGGTGTTTCTTAAGCAAGGCCTCATGCTCCTTCCTCTTTCTTTAAATATACTTGGCAAAACGGCTAGCTTAAAAACACAAGTCTAAGGGAGAAAAGTGTTGCGGGAGCAAGGCTCTTCAAACCCTAAAAGGTTAAAACCCTAGGTTAAAAACCTAGGCTTAGGACGTCTCCTCTCTTCAACTTATATTTAAATGCTAACTCAGAAAAATGGATGATTAGTGTAGCAATGACTAGGCTATATCTTCCTTAATCAATGGCTAAAACAAGTTTCTCTATCATGGGGACATATAGCAAGGACCTACTTGTGTGCTTGCTACCTAGGGTTTCAAGATTAAGAAATATAATAGCAATGTAATAGCAAATGTAAGAGATTAAACCTACAACCATTCATTCAAGAAGTTTTGCATGAAAAATACACTTACA
>ML777139.1:387898-413632 GCA_009831015.1 Picea engelmannii
ACCATTCGCCATACAATATATACAATGTTTTTAGGTATTTCGTAGATACCAAAACCCTAATCCCTTAATCCGGGATTAATTTACAAATCAGCTAAAAATAGCAAAATCCGCTAAAAATAGCAAAAACCGCCCAAAAAAAAAATAATTTCGGGGCGTTGCCCCGAACGCTGCGCGTACTTGGGGCGCTGCCCCAAACCACGTCGGCCCCGAGCTACCGCCCGGTGCCGAACGCTCCGCGTCACCAGGGGGGGGCATACCTGCCCCCCCCTGGGACCCCCCTAGGAAAGCGCCCGACGCACACGGCAGAGCCCTAGGTGAAGGGATCGTCAGACGCAGTCGTCGTATCTGACGCACCTACACACACACACATGCAAAGAATATAACACATACCCAACAATTTGATTGCATCATTAGCCAATTTGTCAACTTACCAATTATATGCTCCAAGTACATGAAATAATTCTACCTGCTTAGACCTTGCCACTTCTTTTTTAATTATATGGAACATTCTCGATAAAACATTGTTGTTTTTGTCAGAATTATTGCACATAGATTTCGTGACCAATTCTGAGTCTCCAATGACAATTAGTCTCCTATAGTGTCTTTCATTAACAATCCTCAGACCTTGGAATAAAGGAAGAGCTTCAGTTTGATTAATTACAGTCCTTCCCATACCCCATGAAAATGAGTTTTCCTCATTTCCTTTGAGATCAACAATGATTCCTCCATCTCCTACCATCCCTGGCTATCCTTGAGGAATAAGATGCTCACTTGGGAAATAATGCAAAAAATGAATATGCACGAGCCTAATATTTTTATGTTATGCATATTGGAGGGAGAAAATATATCTAATTTGGTTATTAATTACCCATATGATACACAATGATGGAAGAAACTCAAACATTTAATTAGTGTGCACAATGTATGGAGTGGCGAGTTTGTGGAAGAGTGTTTAAGATTATCGTTTGAAAAAATGGAACTCAAGGAATTTAGAGCCTTGCCATGCTTAGTCATGTGGGGTGTCTGTCTAGCTCGAAATACTAAGATATTTGAGGACAAACATGTTCATTTCTTCTAAGTTTTCACTCATATCATATTAATGATGAAATGTTGTAAAATGCCAATAAAGCAAGTTATCCCTCATCAACTAGGTGAGTTGGTAATCGATAAATTTATTTCCTGTTTTTTATTAATTTTTTTTTATCGGGCTAGCCAAGGTTCGCCTAGTTTCAATAGTACATGAGGTGTTCTTTGTGTTTCCCCATCTCACAATATTAAGTTTAAAGCAAGCTTAGGGGCATGAACAATTAACTTTGCAAAATTTATGGCATCAAGAATATTGATAAAATGTTGCGCTAGAAAGGGAGGTGAAGCATTTCCAGATTTATGGTGACTCTTCCTTGGTGATTAATCGAATGCCAAAAGCCTCACAGATTTTTAATGTTAATCTTTGGTCTATTACTGGATAACTTCAAGAGGTCTTAGAGATTTTGAAAATGTCTATTATACTCGTGTATATAAGGAGCATAATGCTAAAGCTAACTCCATTTCCAGGGAAGGACAAAAAATGCAAGAGGGAACTCTATTTCTAGAAGAATTGAGGGATGGTTTATCTGATTCCTCTTTAAACAATTTATGATGGTTTATGTTTTTCTCTTATAAAGTTCGTGGGTTGTTTTAGACTTGTTGATGAAGAGTTTTTTTGGGTATGTATAAGGAGACACTAACTATGTTTTACATTATAGATGTTTAAATGCATATATAGGAGATGCTAGATAGTGCTGGAATAACATGAGTGAGGTTTTTACTCCCACTCACCTTTTTGTACTGTGCGATATACACCAGAGAAATGTGATTTCCGTTCTCACTTTTGATTAGAAATTACATTTTTTTCCTTGGAAAAAAAGTTAAGGTGTCTTGTGCCTGAAATGTACTCATCCGCAATGACCAAGAAGTTGTGACCCAAGGGAAGAGGAAATAGGTCAAAGGAAGACCCATGGAAAAAAATGTAATAGAAAAATGAATGAGATAAGCCAAAACCTATGCAATTAAACATGGGCATTGGAAAGTGGACCATACAAATTTAGTGGGTAAAAATAAAACAATTGAAACCAAACAAAATAAATTGCAATGACTTCTGTTTGCACCTATATGCATATGCCACTATCATCCTTTCATCATTTTTTGAATCGATTCTCCCAATCCCTCTAATGGTCACCAATCGTTGTTATTCACCAAAGAGAAACCATCACTATCATAGTCTTTTCGTGCCCATTGCGATTACACTCTCGGGCTAAAAAATTATAACCCCTAGTTACATCGAGGACCACACTTAGTGAAAGAATGCCACAAGAGAAAAAAATTATTTGTTAATGAAACAAGGGTTCAAATTGTGTTCCTTGCCTACAAAATCTTCTTACTAAAAACCAAGCATGCCATCATCAATGCCTCATTATGCTTATTGCATTATTTCTTGGATCCCACTCTTCTTGTCTTTTGGGCACTCACAAAACAAGATTTGTTGATTGGTAAGCCCACCTCAACTTTTGGAGCAACTTGAAAGAACAAATGGAAGAAGAAGCTCTGGGCACCTTCAAGGCTTCATACAACCACACTTATACCCTAAATCTAGGTGATTTCATGATTGAAACCCGTGGTAGTTGTCTCTAAAATTCTAATAGAGCAAACTTGCTCATAATATTGTCATGTAGAATGACGACATCAAGAACCTACCAAATCATACCAAACACTAAGTCAATACAAGACATCCGAGTCCATCATAACATACATTTCAATGCCGTTCAACTTCTTTATTGTCTCCTCATATGTGCAACAATTTCTGTAGTCTCAATTTCCACAAGATATCCACTATAACAAAATCAATATTACCATCACCACAATAAATGACAAATTCCAATTATTTTAACTTTATTTATTTCCTATTTCATAGAAAAACACCCTAAGTGGATCCTCCCATTTAAAACTAAAAATATTTAATTTAAAAATTCATGACTAAAAATCTCTTTTAAAAAACATTATTCAATAAACCATTTATTCTCAAATTAAAAATACCTCCAATTATTTTAACTTTATTTATTTCCTATTTTTTTTAAAGAAAAAACACTGTTTCTTTTTATTAAAAAAAAAAAAACACCCTTGAATATTAAAGTGGATCCAAAACCATCATCAGATTATTTAAAACTAAAAATATCTAATTTAAAAAATTCATGACTAAAAGTCTCTTTTAAAAAACATTACTCAATAAACCATTTACTCCCAACGTTCGAAAGAGCAGGAGGGTTTTTTCACTTACACTATCGTACACTTAAATTAATTGAAAAATTGATTACATAACTCTCCACCCTATTAAATGCACCCAAGCACTCCGTCTTCTTTACTTCTGTCCTTTTGCGTTCAAAAGTGTTTATAAAGTGTGTTGGCCGAACGCACTTTTTTCGGAAATTACTTATTAAGCTATCCGCCTAGGTATTCTTGTATGCCACTGTATTTTGGAACGCCATACATGCGAGCGCTTTCAGGACGGTAACAATGAACCCATAGAAGATAAAAATAAATTCTTTGAAGTCTCAAAGGTAGCGAGGGCATACTGTTCTTCATTCCAAGGTAAACCATTTATTTATTTGCCGATATATTTAAAACCCCCGTATTCCGAAACCCAAGGTTTTTAAATTTGAATTTGCAGGCCGCTTGACGCGTTCTTTGAATGAAGGTTCTCTTTTGAAAAATTCAGAATTTCAGTTTTTCTTCATGTTTAGTGTTGGTCCATTCCTGTTTTGGTTATTAGGTTTAAGGTGCAGAGTGTTTAGTATTTGTTACGCTTCTACAAAGTATACAGAGTGCACCCCCCAAGGTTCTATCAGTCAACACTTTAGTTGCCATTTACTAAAGACACAGGAGATGCTATAACATGAAAAAAAGGGAAATATGGGAAGATAGGGCAAAAGATGTACTGAATACAATAAAAAAATCACAAAGATAGATTTATATGTCTGTTGGGTTGTGGGTTATTGGTTGAGATCGGCGTTGCCAAATTAATAACGTACCTTCAAACCAATTCGGGCATATAGCACTGGATTTAAATTGGCCCAGCTTGATTCATAATACATATAAAACATTCATTCAAATGGATTAATATTTCTTTCTCGTGGAGTGGAATAAGTGATGTCCAGCTACTTGAATCCTCTCAACTCTATAAAGATGAATTCCAAACGTACAATCTGATTTAGTAATACAGTTTTCAGCTAGGATAAGGTTATTCAGAAAAGATATTGACTCTTTTGATATTGGTGTCAAATTGCAAATGCTAGCGATCCTTGGCTAGGTAGGGAGGGAGAATCTCCTGTGTATGCCAGCTGATGTATGATGTGTTTCATGTGTATTAATGAAATATGAGATAGATCAGAAAAAGCCCACTGTAGAAAACAAGAAATCGCACCTTAACACAAAGATACATTGCAAAGATTGAAGTTGACTTTTCAGATTAAAAAAAACAGAGGTGAACTTACAGTAAAAACAGAAATTCCAGCCGAAGATAGAAATCATAATTGTTACATGTGCCAAAGAGAGAATGAAATTGTTGAACTAGTTCACTGGGACTGAGTCCAGGAACTAAAACAATTATTTAAAAATTCTGTAAACGAACGTAAACTTGTTCTTGGGTTATGTCTAATTGTTATTGGTTACGAATGGCAAAATGTGGAACATGCGGGGCTTGCTGAATTTTAGCCAATACTAAGTCTGAATAGTCCATTAGATATTGACATTGCATGTCTCGTAGGTGTTTCACTTTTGGCTCTGAATAACATGCAGGATAACCACTGGACTAATGATATGCCTTTACATGCCTAGATATTGCAATATACAAAGTCATCAATGAAGTATAGCTTTTTTTTCACATTTTTTCGTCAACTTTTGTGCTCTTTTATATCCATTGGATGTCTTTAATCAATTATCAGACTATCTACTATCTAGTACTGATCTTCTATGATTGTTTTGCTCCCTACATTTTTTTTGTTATTGTTATGCTTTTTAACCGATTTCTACGAATTTGGTGAGCTAATTTTGAAATTTTTTAGTTTGCTGCTAATTGCATATGTATTCTGGCATTTCCCTCTTCACCCATTATATCAAGCTTGTGGCTGAATCTTGTCACATTTAGTTATATCTGCAAGCAAATATGAAAACATTCGTATTAAACGACGTTTGCTTCTTTGCAGGGCTTTAGTGTGTAATCATTTGAATTTCAGCCATCATTCCATGCCTGTTTGACAAGTGATATCAGTGTTTACATGTGAAAGTGCTTGGCAATGAAAAATGATTGATATTACATTTCCTGTTTTATTTTCACATGCAGGTGTCTCATTTGCTTCCGGTACTTTACACTTTGTGGCAAATTATATCTATCACAGTTTATGCCAGCTTGGTCTGAATCAAGGTAAGTGTCTTTTTCCAGCATTTGAGATATTTCAATGCCATTTGAATAATCTAGATTTCTAGTAAGTTTGTCTAAAAGATTGTTTGGAATGTTTCACATCAGTTTCGATATCATTATATTACATTGAAATTTATTGTTGACTGACTTCCCACAGTTCAACTCTGAATATATATCGTTTTTAATATATGCTGAAATAGATTGGTCTTGAAGTACATTGGTCAAAATGGATGGTTCGGCAACTGATGGTGGCGAATCCACTTTAGTTTGTGTCCGTTGCAGCAAACCTGCTCGCCTTCAGTATGTATATATTGCAACTACGGTGTGGGATTCTGTTTGATTTTAAGTGTGCATCTTCTAAATTGCATTCATAACTTATATGGACTCATAATACACATTTCATGTTTGAACTATAATTTGACACAGTGAATTAACTAGGTTGATTATGATCTGTTTGCTGTATCATCCCCAATAGAAATTCTTACAAAGAGGATCTTGAAGCTGTGAATCCGACTGGAAAGAAAATTGTATCTAAGTGCTTATACCTGCATGGACAGGCAAAATAAATTTGCATGTTTTGGGCTATTGCTTTGGGTATTCATCTCCAAGTATTGTGAATGGCGTGCCCTCTTCTATTCAGTCTGCCTTGGATATATACGATGAATTTATTGCATTTTAGATCTGGCTTAAAGTTAAGTTACTTTTCTTTTGCTTGGATACAGACACATACTTTCTTCTTCTAGTGTGTGTAGTGCAATGCGAAAGTCTCTAAATAGCCATATTTATTATCTTTCTCTTTCTCAAATATATTTTTAATTCCTCTCCACCCATGATTTATCTATATCGAGCTTATGTTGTGATGCTTTTGGTCGTGTAACTAAATTTAGTAATAGAGAATATAAATAGCAATAACAACTGGATACAACCCTTTCAAAAATTCTATAAATATGGCAGTGAATTCCAAGCACAATCATTATCTTTGTGTCCATTGTTATTTCATAAATAAATAAATGTATTTATATATTTCTATTAGTGCTTAGTTGGTCAGTGCACCACCTTGAAGGCTTTGCTTTAACTTTCAAAGTCACAAGTTCATGTGCCTCTTCTGTGTGCCAAACTTTTTTTGTTTGTTCGTAATTCGTGAAATACACATCCCAGGGAAACCGATCGGGCACTTCCCCTTATTTCGAGGATGGTACCCAGGGTAAACCGGATTCTGCAAAATCTCGAGGCTTTGTCAACACAAGGCTCAAGGCTGTTACAACAATATACTCATCAAGAGCTCAACATGTCACTTGCGGGAATTGAACCTGGGTGGGGAAGATAACACTCCCCACAACCACTCGAGCTAGATCCAATTGACCTCTGTCAAACTTACGAGAGGAGAGAGAGAATTGAGATGTTCAAAGAAAGAAATACAGTACTTGATTGATGCTTTTATTAATCATGAAATGCACGCATAATGGAGCCAATGGTTGTATTTGTTAAATTTGGCAGCGTCGACAATCATTCTCCAATGAGAGGCTATATGGGCCATCCTGAGGCTAGCCAGGGAGATTTGGAGAATCAACCAGTGTTGTGAGGTATTGACAAAAGTCAGGGGGGACGTACAACCTTAGTGAGTCAAACCAAAAGTCAGGACAAACGAGATGTTATATGATCTTGTGAGTCAAGATGTAAGTCTAATGCAAAAGTCAGGGGGAACGTACAACCTCTGTGAGAGTAGATAGTCTAGTGCAAAATTCAGGGGGAATGTACAACCTATGTGAGCATAGACAGACTAGTGCAAAAGTGAGGGGGAACGTACAACCTCTATGAGCCTAGTCAAGCCTTGTGAGCCATGAGCAAAAGTCAAGGCATCTAGCAAAAGTTAGGTTGAATGTAAAATTCATATGAGTTAGAAACAAAAAATCTTCCTAATATTGCAAATGATGTAAATGTATTGATTTAGTGTGTTGACACGTGTAACATTATCCACCATGAAGAAATTCAAATTGCCATATAAAGAGTTGAGTTGAATGTCAAGGTTGAGTTGTAAAAGTTAAAATTGCATGTCTAGGTCAAAGTCAAAGTTGTCAAGTTTTTGTTGCATGTCGCATGTTGCATATTGCATGCATGTCTAGTTGCATGTTGCATGTATGACATGCATTGCATGCTGAGTTAGTTTGCATGCGTTGCCAAGTCACAAGGGCGAGTTGTATTCTTAACTGAAGTGTAAAGTCAAGTTCTAATTTTGGACTCAAGTGTAAAGCTGAGTTATGACAAGCATGCATTCAAGCTTCTAATTTGAGCCCTCTCCTTCACCTCTCCATTCCTATATAAGCAGAGGTCGACCCTCCTTCTTATCATTGTGTTTTGTAGTGTGAGGGTTCGAGTGCTTGGTTAATGTGTTGATGTATATCAGTATTAAAAGGCAGTGAGTGCGTGTTATAGTGTTGATTAGTGTTAGTAGGCTGCATAGATATCTGTGTTATGTAGTGTAAGGCTGTTAGGAGAGGCAACATATCAGTCTAGAAAGGCAGCGTATATCTCTGTTAGGAGAGGCTGCATATTAGTTCAAAAAGGCAACATATATATTTGTTAGGAGAGGCTACATATCAGTCAAGAAAATGCTGCATATATCTCTGTTTGGAAAGACTGCATATCAGTCCAGAAAAGGCATATCCACAGTGCTAATCAATAACATGAGATTATATCAACAAAGTCTCTCTACTCCTACAGGTCATACAATCTGGTCTAAGTCGTCTTGGCAAGCTCATTTGAGAGTAGAATTCCATGGTGGATATTTGTAAGTGATCATACTTTATTAATGCAATAAAAAGGAGATTGTTTGCTGGGGTTTTTCTCCTTGTATAGGGTTTCCCCAGGGTACATGTGTTGTGATCTTGCACGCTGGTAAATTCTTATGACTATTGTTCTTGTTTATGAATGATGTTAAGCTAAGTTCAAAGTACAATCATAATTTAAAGAAATAATCTGCATATTATATCAAGCTCATAATTTAAGAGTATTGTGGTGGTTGTCTTAGCTATTGACCTAATCACTAATAATCAACATAACTTTATTATAGTAACGCATCATCACATTGATGTCACATTACGTAACTTTATAGTCTAATGCCTAACACCTAAAACTAAATGTTCATTAGCTCTAACAACATACTTAATGGGCATTTGGTTGGCCTTTACATTGACTAGATCCCTAAGTTTTACAAATTTATCTTTGTTGAGAGGTTTGTTAAAGATACAAGCACTATGATGTTTAGATGGACAATACACTAATTCAATTTGGTTGTTACGCACCATTGTCTGATTAAATGATGATGAACTTCTATATGTTTGGTGTGTGCTTGAAAAACTAGGTTCTTAGGTAGTTTTATCACACTCAGTTTGTTGCAATAAAGTTGCCTCCTCTTCTTCTATTGAAACTGCAAGTCTTTAAGTAGCCTTCTTAGCCAAATCAATCCTAAGCTGCATTGACTGCAACTTTGTATTCAACCTTTGTGGATGAAAGTGCAACTATGGTCTGCTTTTCCCTAACCCATGTAACTTCTCCTAAATCAATACTGAAGGCAATTTGAAGCAGAATTTCTGTTTTTATTTACTATTTATTATTTTCTTTAATTTAATTTTAATATTATTATATTCTGTGAAATACACTTCCTGGGGAAACTTGTCGGGCAGTTTCCTTCATTCCGAGGATGTTACCTAGGGTAAACCAGATTTTGCAGAAGCTTGGGGCTTTGTCAACAACAATATACTCATTTAAGAGCTCAACATGTTATTGTGGGAATTGAACTTGGGTAAGGAGGATAACACTCCTTTTCACAACCGCCCGAGCTATAGATCCAATTGACAAGTGGAATTTATGTTGTCCACATTACCTGCCTATTTTGAATCTATATGTAATTGTGCAACTGGAAATTGTTTGTTGTGGCAAATTCAATCCCAAAATTTAGTATGTTGTTTACATCATGAGAATCCTTTTTGTTGCATTCCAATGGACCCTTTAAAGTGTGCAATCATCACAACTGCAAAGATGAGATCTAGTCTAATGTTGGTAAGATAAATAATAAATTAAAGTACCTTAAACTTATTTTCCCACACTTTGAATAACCATCTTCCACAAATCCTTAGGCGAAGTGTGATAAGCAAAATGGATTTCTAGAAACTTAAAAAATTGACTTGGTTAAAGCCAACACTGCCCTTGGGTTGACAACCAATCATGTATGTTATAGGGACTTTGCTTGTAGCATTGAGTTTTTGTAAATTGAATTCGAGACTAGAAGTTGTGCAAAAAGTTTGAGGGAATTCCATGGTATTATCCATAGATTCTTTATCCTCAAGGATGGCGAGGAAGGAGTCATCTATAAAGTGGCCATTAACAAGTTCCCCAATTTTTGGTTTGGTGAGAGGAATAACCTTGATGATTCCTTGTCCCACTTTGTGGGCAAGCAAATCCCCTAGAGCTTCAACCACCATCACATAAAGGGAGGGCACCACAAGACATTCGAAGAAGATTGAACAAAAAGGCACACCTCTTATGACTTGCATTTGTTAATGGATAGGCAAGCCAAGGCTTATGCGATCATAGTTTCAACTTCACCTAGAAAGAAGGGCTCGAAGCCCTCATGGTAGGATGAAGGGCCATTTGACCTTGTCATAAGCTTCTTCAAAGTCGATTTGTATAAAAAGGTGTCAAGGCCTAGGTATCTAGCTTACTCCATGCCTCTTCCTAGACCAAAATGATGTTATCCAAAAAATTGTCCTATAATAAATCCGTTTTGTTCTAAGTGTATAATCTTATATAGAATGCACTTCACTCTTAGGGCCTATTATCACACAAACCTTCACTTCTTGAGATAAAGTCCTAAAGCTCAAGCAAGGCTTTGGTGTAACTAAGAGGGAGGTCACTGTCACCTCACCAACCCTCTTTTTCACTTTAGGCCGACTCTCCTCTAGCTCAAAGGGGATTTCCTATAATAGGATTACTAGAATTTATGCAATAAGGTCCAAGGTGAAGTGAAGAGAAAGTTCTAGCAAGACCATTTTCATGGGTTGAATAAATAAAGTGGATGGAAGGACCAAAGACTAGTGTCTTTCCATTGGGCAATGGAGTCAAGTCAAGGTTCAAATGGGAGGAAATCCTAATGATGTAAAAGATAGCAATTGAGGCTGAAACACACAAGCTACAAAGGCCCTTTCCTTGCTGCCCCAAACTACAGAAATGTAATGAGAGAGATGACGAAAGTAAATGAACTCCAACACTTATGAAGATTATGATTACTTGGAGTGAAATGTATGTGCATTTAACCAAATAGAGAAAAAATGCATCCATAAACAACATCCCAAGGATAACATAAAGGAAAAAAGAATAGAGTTACCAAATTGAACACTCCATAAACATTTGTCAAGATAACTCCAATAATATGAGAGAGCATTAAGATCTACAAGACATCCTCATCCACAAAGCATTTCACTAATCCAACATTTCACTAATCCCCCAAAAGCATCCAATAGATATTCAACTAAGCTCTAAGGGATTTCTCCCCAAATTCAACCATACATCAAATGGAGAGAGTATTTGTTTTCCTAGATCAATTAGTCCTCCAAGGAATAACAATAAAATAGCCTTCTCAACAACTTCCTTACTAAAAGTAACAATGAGTTGTTGAGATCCACATTTTCCTCCAAGGAGAAATAATAAAATACCCAAGGAAAACAATACAATAATGCTCTCAAGTAACCAACTCCATGAGACGAGTCAAACGATAGTAAAATAATGGAGTTAGTCAGAAACCATCTCCAAGAATAGAGCTAGAAGGTAGAGCATCTCCTTTAGTTGAGGGTTTGACCAAGCAACAACCTTCAAGAAATAATAAGTAACTCTTTCCACACGTGCGTCCTTCAAGGGAGGTCTCCCACTTGTGAATCGAGGCTCCATCAACTTCTGCAAAGCCCCCCAAGAGAGGCTCAAATCACTAAATGCATGCATATGTTTAACAAACCACTCCAATGATGTGTAAATCCTCAAAAGGTGGACACGTAGCTCTCCAAGGTGAGACGTCCTCCTCAATCCATGAAAGAATGTGTAAAAACCATGTAAAACCCTCATAAGATGGCACCTGTGGCATCATGAGTGAGACACCCCATTAATAAGCAATGAACAAGTGTGCAGTAGAGGGTCCCACAAGCTAGACGTCTTCTCATCATGTGTGGAAAAGTGTGCAAAAAGGTCTTCATAAACTAGATGTCTCCTACCTCAAATGGATGAACCAAGTAAAAAAAATCCTCCAATGGCATGTGTAGACCCATCATGTGAAATGTCCTATCAAATATCATAAAAGGGTGTGTAAAGTAACCTCTATTTGTTTAGTGTTTCATTAAAGAATGTGTTAGATTTTAAGGGAAAACTAGAACAAAAATATTCTTTTCAATTTCATTCACTACAGAAGAAATAGATCAGCACTTAAAACAAAAATTTCTGAAGTAGATTAAACACAGAAAATATAAATCTGAACATGCTAAAGAGAACCAATCTTTTACTAGGGCTGATCATGAACAAAAGAAAACATTTCTGAATATTAACTTAAACTAGATGCAGATTTTAAATATTAACAAAACAAAACTGAACATTACCTTTGCCAAAACAAATATCATAAATACCTGAAGTGTTGCTGTCCTCTTTCTGTATGCTCAGAAAAACTATAATGGTCATGGATCAAACCCTCATGGGTAGATCTCATCACGATCTAGTGGACAGTTGTAGCCAAGGAGAAATCAAAGACAAATCAGCATGCTTATCAGCAAGCAAAGGCTGATATAAAATCCCTTATCAGCAAGCAAAGGCTGATATAAAATCCCAAGGACCAAGAACTCAAATGCTGATATGAAAACCCCAAACAGGCCAAACAAAAACTGCTGAAACTTATAGGACTGCTGTAGCAAAAATCTGCAACCTAAGACAACAAATTTAGGGCTGTCATTGTTAATTTTAATGACAAAAATCAGCAAGCTAATATTCTGTCAAACACTTAGCAACCTAGAGATAACTGTCTTGCATGAACTTCTTAAATGCCTCAAACCCACATTCAGAAATTTCCATAAGTAGAAATAAACATTGCTAAGCAAATATGCAGCGGAAATAAATACAATGGACAACATTCAATAACCCATGAAAAACTCGGAAATTTAGGCAAATGCCAAGGAAAACCCCAATGTGGGGAAACCCAACGAGAGAGAGATTTTATTATTCAGCTTCAGGAAAGTATATATCAACAACAAACTCACAATTTCCAGCCAAAAGAATACCTCACAGCACCAAAACTGTCCCCCACAATTTCTTCCTTGGAACTCGTGCCAAATCCGTACAACGGCACGACCTTCTCAAAAATAGTGCCTAGAAGACCGTGCCAACAGAATGCTGTACGACCTGAACAGTATGGTTGGTAGGAGGGCCGCGACTGGTAGAAGAGGGGCTGCACCAGCAAAAGGGGAGGCCGCACCTATGGATGGACCCAAGGAGTGAACACAAGGAGGCTGAGCCTTTACCAACAACAAGAGAACACCTTCAAGGAGGCCGCACCAAAGGAGAAACCCTTCAAGAGACTGAAAAACAAAACTGAACTGAAACAAGAGAAGGCTGTACAAAAATTCAGACCAAGGGAAGAGTAGATGTAAGAATAATGTAATGTGAGAGTGAGGGGTGAGGTTCCTTTTATAGTATAGGAAGGGTTAGGGTTAGGGTTAGGTTTAATTAAAAACCTAAAAATAAAAATAATAAAAGATAATTAATAATTAATTAATATTTTTAATTAATAAAAATATTAATTAATATTTTTAATTAATAAAAATATTAGTTAAAAGTCAATTAAGTCAAAGTGACTAAAGAAGACCAACATCACATTAATCAAGAAGGGGAACGAGGCTCAAGCAAGAGGAGGCTACAAGACAAAGTCAAAGGGGTCTTCTTCAATGGCAAACTGTCCACATAAGTCTCATGATAACTTATAAGCTTTTATCATCCTTGCATAAGAGGAAACATCAATGATGTGTTCATGTCCATCTTCGTAGCTGCTCCTAGGTCTCATGGACCATCCTTGGAGAGAAGAAGAAGATCACACATCATCACATCTTGGTAGTCAACCAAGAACCACTTGGTCCCAGACCAGGTTACCACATAACACATCTGGGGGCCCTATAACACATCTAGGGTCTTATCCACGAAGGTACAAGACCAAGGATCAACCCAAGCGTTAAGCAAAGATTCCCTGGAACACACCCAGGGGCCCTAGAACACATCTAGTGACTTATATGTTACAAACATAAAAATGATAATAATAAATATAATAATTGTAATAATAATAATTAATATCATTTAATTAAATCAAGAGGCACGTACCTCTTCATCACTCCTCACCTTGTGACTAGTCAATGCTATATAGCAACCGTCACGAGGGTAGTGTAATCATCTTCATCTTTATCATATTCAATCAAATATCAATATTCAGAAATATTCATTTCTCAGTGAATAACAGTTTCCATGTTACAGTGGTATTAGAGCTTTCGTTTTGATCCAACTTCCGCCATTGATTTTCCTCCACTTGTGCATTCTTCCCCCATTAAAATTCCTAAACCCCCACCCGTACTCGATTCCTAAACCCCCACCCGCACCCTGTTCCTAAACCCCCCACCCGTAACTTGTCTCCTAACCCCCCCCGCAGACTCGTAGCTATTCCTAATCGTAGCCCCTCCCTTAATTTCCCGTATCGGTCTCCTGTGCTCTGTCCCGCATCAATCGTCCCCCAACCTTTGCATTCCGTCTAATACTTGTCCCGACAACCCCTGTCTCTCCATTCCCGTCCCGTTTACCCTTGTCCAACCCCTGTCGCGTCCAACCTCGGTCCCGACAACCCTTGTCTCCCCATACCCTAGTCTCGACAACCCCTGTCTCCCTGTTTTCCTTGTCCCCCATACACTGTTTAAAATCTTTCCCAACCAGCGTACCCCCACCTCATTACAACTTGTCATAAATTAAATTAATATATTATAATTATAATTATAATAATACATATATAATAATTATAATTATAATAATACATATATAATAATTATATTAATATATTACAAATTATAAATATATATATATAAAATAATAAAAAAAATCGCAAGGATGGTCAACAACGAAGAACTTAAGGCCGATGTGAACAACTGCAGAGATGACGTCAATGGTGTAAGGTACCGACTTAACAATGTGGAAAAAACGCAAAAAGACATGAATGAAAAAATCGATAAATTACTCTAGACTAAGAGAAAAATTGATTGGTTAATACAGCAAGGCAAAAGATTATTGGCGCTTTCAGAAAACGATAAAAATGAAACAAAAAGAAGACTTGATGAGCATAGTGAAAAAATTGAACAATTAACGGAACGTGTCGAGGCCTTATTCGTAGAACCCTTAGCTTATCAAAGACCACCACTAAGTCCTGAAATACCAGAAATAAACTTAGAAAATCAAGGAAATCAGGCAATTCCAGTGGAAAATATTTCGAGAAATATGCACATTCCTAGTTTCCAAGACATAGATTATCAAAAATTTAAAAAGGAATTACCAAAGTATGATGGCAAGGACCATAGAGGAGTTGTTGTTTGGGTAAACAAAATGGATGGAATTTTTGAATCAAACCCTTGCTAGGGGAACGAGAGAAAGTAATGACAACCTCTAACAGTCTAGAAGGAGAAGCTTATGATTTGTACCTTTGGTGGTCTAGGAAATGTGATGCCCGTTCCTTCCATTGGAAGAATTTTACAACATCCCTACTTAAAAGATTTCATGACGAAGAGGATAACGATATGTATAACAAGTTTGTACATCTCAAACAGAAGGGAAACGTAAACGATTATACTCATGAATGGGAGGTTCTAGCAACAAAGCAATGCAGATTCATGAATGAGCAACTCATCAAAATGTACATATGTGGCCTAAAAGATTACATTCGTAGTGAAATTAAACTATGGAATCCTAAAACAATTGAGGATGCAAGACACACAGCAAGGCTAATAGAACAAAAAAACTAGTTCAATAAACCAACATTCACAAGTCTAGAAAGGTTAAATAAATATTCAGACGATAGAACGAAGAAATACACTACAAACAAACCTAACAAGTATTTACCACCTCATTTGAGGGAAGGTCAAGCCAGTCATCAAGACTCAAATAAAAAATGGGAAAGCAAATGTCGATATTGTGGAGACAAATGGTCGCCTGGGCACAAATGCAATAATAAAAAATTATATTCTTTTAAAGCAGAGAGAATCAAGCACATCTGACAGTGATTCAGATAACGAAAGTGAAGAAGAAGGTGAGGCCCCCAATATAGAAACCGATGAGGCCATGCCCAAGATATCCTTGGCTACAATAACAAGAATAACACGACCACAAACTTTAAGACTAAAAGGGCACATAAAAAAAAGAAAATTTTACCATTCTAGTCGATACAGGGAGCACCCATAATTTCATAGATGTAAATGTTGCAAAGAATTTAAACCTATTCGTATATCCGACCGCGGATATAAGAGTAATGGTGGCAGATGGCAAAAAAAATGATGGCGTAGGAAAATGCCACAAGATCAAGCTTCAAGTAGCAGATTACGAATTGGAATCTGGATTCTACACCGTACTCTTGGGAGGAGTAGACGTCGTCTTGGGATTTCAATGGTTACAAATGCTAGGGACCTATTTTGCAAATCACCAAAAACAATTTATAAAATTCAAATGGGAAGGAAGACAATACAAATTATACAGATTCCAGTCGCCTTCCACCCAAATTATATCCTCACAACAAATGGAGAAACTAATTCGAAAAGGAGCACCAACTTACGTTGCACACTGTCATCAGATGGAGTTATTAACAACATGAATAGTCAAGTCTCAACATCCAGAGATACAAACATTAATCCAAAAATACGACAAGGTATTCCAAGACTTACCTATGAAGCTGCCACCTAATGGAAACATAAAACATATAATCGAGGTTAAGCCAGATTCAACACCAGTTAATATTAGACCTTATCGATATCCTCACCACCATAAGACGAAAATAGAAAGGCTAATTCAAGACCTATTGAAATGTGGGGTTATTACGACAAGTAGGAGCCCATATGCAGCCCCAGTAGTACTGGTTTGGAAAAAGGATGGATCTTTCAGACTATGTATAGACTATCGAGGGTTAAATAATATAACTATAAAAAACAAATTTCGTATACCCTTCATAGATGAGTTGTTAGACGAACTCCATGGAGCTAAATACTTCTCAAAATTGGATTTAAGATTAGGGTACTACCAGATTCGAGTAAGATTAGAAGATGTACAAAAAATTGCTTTTCAAACACACGAAGGTCATTATGAGTTTAGAGTCATGCTGTTCGGTCTAACCAATGCACCAACTACCTTCCAGGCAACTATGAATAAACTTTTTCACCCCTACTTAAGGAAGTTCGTATTGGTCTTCTTTGATGATATTCTTATTTACAATAAAACTTGGAAGGAGCATATGAAACATTTAGAACATGTACTTTCTCTCTTAGAGAAAAATCAGTTCTATGTAAAACTATCAAAATGTTCCTTTGGTAAAGAAGAAGTAGAGTACCTTGGTCATGTTAAATCTCAAGAAGGAGTCAAGGTGGACCCTAAAAAAATCAAGGCAATCATAGAATGGCTCAAACCAAACAACATATCAAAACTAAGGGGATTCCTTGGATTAACGGGTTTTATCGAAGATTTATCAAGAACTACACTACCCTTGTCAAACTTATTAAAGAAAAATTCCTTCAAATGGGATAACAATGCACAAGAATGTTTTGAAACATTAAAAAGGGTTATGTCGTCTACACCTGTGTTAGCAACACCAGATTTTGCAAAACCCTTTGTAGTAGAATGTGATGCATCAGGAATTGGAATAGGAGTAGTATTAATGCAAGATGACCACTCAATAGCATTTGAAAGTCAAAAGCTCAACAAAAAGGAAGAGTTAAAATCTACCTATAATAAGGAAATGCTAGCTATTATGCATGTGTTAGCTAAGTGGCGACAATATCTCTTAGCAAGCAAATTTTCGATAAATACTGATCACAATAGTCTCCAATACTTACTAAGACAAAAAACATTGTCCACAGAACAACAAAAGTGGATGGAGAAACTTTCCACCTTTGATATGGAAATAATACACAAAAAAGGGAAAGACAACATAGCTGCTGATGCACTATCATGAAAAGATGAGGAAGTAAAAGCATATGCAACAACAATAGTCATTCCAGATTGGTTGGATGAGATTCGAGTTGAGTATGCCAAAGATCCTGAATCTAACTCCATATTCAACAATTTAGACCAAAACCCCAAATTTGAATGGAAAAATGACATTTTATGGTACAAGAACAAAATTTACCTAATTCTGTCCTCAAAATTTAAAATGAAGGTCTTAAGGGAGTAACACAGCTCCCCAGCATCAGGACATGTGGGTTTTTTCAAAACCTACTATAATGCACGACAATCATTCTATTGGAAAGGAACGAATAAGGATATTCAAAGATTTGTTGCCGAATGTGAAATTTGTCAAAGGAATAAAAATGAAAATATTACGACTCCAGGATTCCTTCACCCCTTACATATTCCTGAACAAAAATGGGAAGAGATCTCAATGGATTTTATTGAAGGGCTACCCATGTATGATGGGAAGGATACCATTTTTGTTGTGGTTGACAGATTAACCAAATATGCACATTTCATGGCGGTAAGAAAAACCGACTCAACAAAACAAATTGCAGATGTTTTTTGCAAAAACATTTATAAGTTACATGGGTTTCTGAAGGTAATTGTCAACGAAAGGGATGCAAAATTTAAAGGAAATTTTTGGAAATAATTTTGCAAAAATACAGGAATATCTCTTAATATGAGCTCTGCCTATCATCCACAAACAGATGGTCAAACATAAATCGTAAATAAATTCTTAGAAACGTACCTACGGTGCTTTGTGACAGATAAGCAAAATAAATGGTCTCAATGGTTACAATTAGCCGAATGGTGGTATAACTCTACATTATCACACTTCCGCTAAAATGACTCCTTTCCAAGCCTTATATGGTTATGAACGACCTAAATGGAAAGAGTTTGCACTAATTAATACTAAGGTCCAAGTAGTAAGAAATAAGCTAGAGGAAGAACAAAAAATCATACAAATATTAAAAGAGAACCTAGCAACAGCTCGTAATCGAATGAAACAACTAGCAGATCAACATAGGTCAGAAAGGGAATTTGAAGAAGGCGATTGGGTGTTTGTACGATTTCAACCCTACAAACAATTATTCCTTAAGCAGCAAGGGAAGAACAAATTGGCCCCAAAATTCTATGGACCCTTTCAAATTAACAAAAAAATTAGGCAAGTAGCTTATAGATTGGAGTTGCCAGAGAATTGTCGCATCCACAATGTTTTCCATGTTTTATGTCTCAAAAAAATGCTTGGGCAAGCTCAACCAATGCAAACAGAAATCCCTGAATTCGATGACGAGGGAAAAATTATTTTAGAACTAGAAGGTATTCTTGCCACAAAGGAAAAGGTGTTACGTTCTAGAACCATAAAGGAATGTCTTATCAAATGGAAAAACCTTCTAGAAGAAGATTCATCATGGGAGTCCGAACAATTCCTCCGACAATACCCATCACTACCCTTGCTTTGAGGACAAAGCAAAATCTTAAGAGGGTGGCAATGTTACAAACATAAAAACGATAATAATAAATATAAAAATTGTAATAATAATAATTAATATCATTTAATTAAATCAAGAGGTACGTACCTCCTCACCTCGTGACCAATCAATGCTATATAGCAACCGTCACGAGGGTAGTGTAATCATCTTCATCTTTACCATATTCAATCAAATATCAATATTTAGAAATATTCATTTCTCAGTGAATAACAATTTCCATGTTACATTATATCATCAACCACCAAAGAACACATCCAAGGATCAATCCAAGCACCGAGCAAGGATTCCCTGGAACACATCCAGGGGCCCTAGAATACATCTAGGGACTTTACTGCTTGGTCCTTGACCAAGAACCCCAACAATATACCGGGGGCCCTCACTAGGGTATTTTGCCATGGCTCTAACTGCTTGGTCCCAAACCAAGAACCCCATGAGTGTACTGGGGGCCCTAGATCTCAGCTAGGGTCTTGCTATCCTCCGAAGAATGGCTCTTGAAGTTGCATTAAATTCGACAAAATGGAATAATTGATGCCAAATATAATCCTCCAATCTGGGATGTCTCCCCAACCATCTCTATGACGTGGTCTCCTAGGTGTAACCACTCCTCAAGAAGGGTGCAAATTGTTATATCCGAAGATGCGAAGGGTCAACAAACCATATAGTAATGCCTAGTCATCCCAATGATCAACAAACTCCAAGAAGTAAGGGGATGCCCCTCAAACAAGTGATTGAGTGTGAAAATGCCTCAATATTTGTGCCAATGAGGGGAGCGCTCCACTAAGAATGATAGTATAACCCATCACAACTTTATCTAAGTGCCAAAAATCACTAAACAAGCAAGGGCACTCTAGTAGTAGCCCTCCATCAAGATAAATCATGCCAAGTCAACCTAAAAACCCGAGGGTGCTCCATCTCAAGCTCAAGAAGAGTGCATGAAATCCATGTAGCAAGAAGGTGAGTGCTCCATATGAAACCCTAGTCCACACCATTATAAATCACTCCAAGTGACAAATCAAGCCACATAAGCAAGGGCGTTCATATCATAAACCTTCAACTAGGTCAACATGGGTGAACTAGCCATTGTGAGGGCTAGGATTACACGTGTTGAATTATATAGCTTTGGAAGCTATTTTCCCTATTGTAACTAACCATGTAAATAAAGTTTTGATATAGTGTTAACTTTATGTCAAGCATCAAACACATGACAAGTGTCAACCTTATGCCAAGACAACCATATGCCATGTGTCAACCTCATAGCACCTCTAAGAGGGCTGCTTAGGGAGGTTGTAGTGGCTAGCTTAGGGAGGCTGCTTAAGAGGGTTGCTTAGGATGGTTGGAGTGGCCAGCTTAGGGGGGTTGCTTAGGGTGGTGGTATGACAACTGTATAATAACTGTCATACAATCCTAAGACAACAATTTAGGGCAGCCTCTAGAAGAGACAAAGGAAGTGACTTGTCTCTAGAAGAGACAAAGGAAGTGACCTTTGGGAAYATTAGGAGGTGGCTCTTGGGAACTTTAGGAGGTGACTCTTGGCAGCCAAAGGAGGGCAGGTATGACGACTGTTATAGAGCTGTCATACATTCTTAGGGGGCTGCTTAGGGCAACCAAACCAACCTATAAAAAGGGGCATTCACTTACCATTTACATACCTTTTGTTTTGCTGGAGTATTCTGTTGACGCAAGGCATCTATTTGCTAAAGTATTTTCTGCTGGTATATGGCTTCTAGTTGTTGAAGTCTTCTGTTGTTCCTTGCTGATATAAGGCTACTACAAATACTATGTTAAAGCTGTCATAACTCTGCTACAGCAAGAAGGAAAGTCAATTATCTTTTGGTGAGTTTGTCAAGCTGTTACTATAAGTGTTAGTTCAACTATTTGTGAAGTTTGTAAGTGTTGAAACAAAGGTATTGTTTCAACCCTCTAAGTCCTAGCTAGTTACTCTAAAGTCTTGTACTGGTATTGTACTTTGTTGAAGAATCTAAAGAGAAGTTTTGGCTGGGTTTTCTACCCCAAGAGGGTTTCCCATGGTATACTTGTGTTCTCTCTGTGATTGTCTCACTTTCAGTGATCCTGCTATATGCAAGATGTATTGGTATGTTGGTTGTATGCTGTAAATTTTTAAATTTACCTACATGCATCAGTTTTTCAACAACATGAAAATATATGCAAAGGGGAGCACTTTACCAAGAGTGATAGCGAATGTCGTTATAAAGTGTTGTAGGTGTCAAAATCCTCCAAGGAAACTAGGGAACTCATGAGATAGGCCTTCCTTTAATCAAACAAGAGCCAAAACTACCGTTGAATTCTGTAATCATCCTCCAAATGTGTGCACTAGGTGAGTGCTTAATCAAACTTAAGTGTATATCCATCATAACATGCCATCTCAATGTCATAACATGTCAAATAGGCCAAGTGCTCTAGTAATAAAGTCACACGTAGCACTAGGAGTAGGTCGACCCCTCAAATCATGACATATCACCATGAAAAGCTATGCAATAAAGAGAGTCCTCTGAGGAAATCTCTATCTATTGTGTCGAGTATCAAAATAAGATCATCATAGACATGTGTAGCACTAGGGCGCTCTCACCATCATCCATCATCCATGAGTCCCAACAACATGAGCCATGCGATAACCATTGATACAATAATACTCATCACAGAGTGATCACAATTGAGGCACCTCTACTGTGTAAAGGGAGACCATTATGTAGCAAAAACATAACATCAAAGATCATCTCATAATCAACAACCAAAGCTTGTGCTACCATGAAGAGAGAATCAAGTTATAACAATCAATCAATGAGAAAAAATGAATCTCCTCTACCAAGGCACCATCCAATCAAGGGAAAGTACTATCTCCAAGTCAAGCCCAAAGGTCCATGAAGAACATGATGCACAATTGAAGCAACTTCTACCAAAATTTCAACCTTTGGAAGGCCAGAATTATCATGCCTTCCTGCAAATCTCTGGATCATGTGATAAAAATCACATGTGCAATCCTCATACAATATGAGGGATAACATTTAGCTTCGACTTGGGGACATGTGCTCTCAAAGAAGAGTGCACGAGAATCTTATAATCTCTGGTCGTACCTACAAAGAAGTAGGAAAAGGCAAGACCATGTGGCGGGATGGATACCAATCAACAGCCACAAACACCACATACTTCATGTTCTTTTTGTTCCTTTTTTAATATTTATACCATCAAGAATTCAAAATTTGGCTTTATAAGGAAAATGCATAAGCCAACAATGCCAATTACAACATGAAAGCAAGTGCTCAAATGTTGAGCTTATTCTTCCTACGCTAATGCTTTCAAGAGCTTATTCTTCTACCCTACTCTATTTGACATGGGAAAATGAAAATGCTAGGTATAATCATACAACCAATGAAGCCAAGCTAAAACTTCATCAACATCAAGAGCTTTACCCTTATGTTTGGCTATGAGTGAAAACAAGGATATGTCCAGTACAAAATGATCATGAGCTGGTACAAATATTACAGCGTAATAAAGCATGGTAGTCAACTCATGAAGATGGATAACAGCACCAATATCATGCCAAGATTGACATGTGCATCCACAAGTTTGCTCTATCCATTTTTGAAAAGGGCTGCAATATCACAATGATAGTCCATCCTTAATCCAAACAAGGTCTTCACGATGCTAGCCATGCATCTCATAAGGCTGAACCACATGTTTCAATGAATGCCCTCCTTGGCTTCCACGTACAACATCACTCCTCAAGGCTTGAGATGGCTTCACAAGAGATCTGCAAAATACATCTTGATTGCGTTCCAACAAATATGAAGATGACATATGAGATGAAAATTCAAATTCTAAAGAAACATTTTGCCTCAAATATAGGGCTTGTTGACCCTTTATATGTGGATGGAAACAAGCCATTAATTGAAAAAAACTTTTGCCGCATACATATTTAAGCATCAAGAATATACTTCCCAGCTGGATTTTCAATCATAAATTTAGGAAAAGTTGAAAAAAGAAGTGGTTGGAAATTTCTGCTGTAGAAACCTTCAATCCTCCTGCAATTTACAGCCACAAAAGATTCTTTCATGCTGATTTTTCATACATAAATTCATTAAAATTTAGAGGAAATGATGGCTGGAAAATTTCTGCATTTTCACCATTGAAATTATATCCTTTGGACTGCAAAACTTCTTTTCTATCTATGATACAATGTGGTTGGAAAATTTCTGAAGTTTGTTTGTCATACACATGCTCCGTAGGATGAAATAAAACACCATCATCCTTCTTCAGACATGGCTGTAAATAACCCAAAGAAACTTCTGCACTTTCATCATCAACAATATGCTCTCTAATCTGGAAATTTTCTGAACTATCCATAAGAAAACATGGTTGGAAATTAACTATGTAATTTTCTGAACTATCCATAAGAAAACATGGTTGGAAATTAACTATGTAATTTTCTGAAAATGCACTTACTAAAGATGGCTGCTCCAAAGGCCAAATTTTTGCATTTTCCCCTCTAGAATTATCCAAATCAGTGTCAGAGATGGGATCTCCATTAAACTCCCAAAAATCTATACTCAAACTATGACTACTAATTTGGAAAATGACATTTATATCTTCATCTCTTTGGCTGCCCACTTCATCATTGCATGAAGAATAAAAAATTTCTGAAAATCTATCATGTTTCAATGGTTCATCTTCAAAGATTTAATTTATCCTTCTCCAAATCTTCAAGAAATACATCATTGCATTCAGAAATTTGAGGAAGATCATGGTTTACCAAACCTTTGTCTTCATGAAATGATGGCATGGAGGCTTGAGTGCTTTCTTCTTCAACATGTTCTTCATGCTCTTGGACTTCAATGGAGTCATGAGGTGGCTCCTGCTCTACCATGGAAAAATGATAAGATTCTTCATCCATATGCTTTTCATGTGCTTGATCCTACATAGGATCATTAGGTGCTTCTTTATTTTTAGGTAGGGCTGCCATAACATCTTCAATAATCCTTTCATACTTCTCCTCTTCATAATGAGGATCCCAACACTTGAGGAAGGCTTGGATCAAACCTGCAATAAAATATATTTTTTTTGGCCTACAACAATGCTTGATCCAAGTCTTTGTATCTCCTTCCAAGGAATATACAAATAGTCTTATTAAGACATCTTCATGTATTACATCGAGCTTTGAAACAGATTCCAAGAATGATGTGACATGTGTTGACGTGGGGAAAATTCCCAATGTTGACATAAGGGATAGTTGTCCAATGGTAGGTCCCAATCGGTTCTACTCTCGTTTGGTGTGGCAATCCCCACCGGTATGTGGGCTTGATTGTGGCTAACTATATAAATTACTCTCCGAAGAGAGGCTTGTTCATCCTAGTTAGACTAAATCCTAAATGCAAATCTATTCTAATATGCTAATGCAACCCTATTTTAATGCACAACTGCAGTCCTATTCTAACGATAACAAAATCAATTACAAACATACAATTCAATTTGTAAAACATAAATAGTTCTATTTCTACATAAATAAATCATATTAACATACATATCTGCATATAGATGTCCGTGAGTATGCTCCTGTAATTGAGCTCATAATCCATTCATAATTTTTTGCTACAAATGACAATCGACAATATTGACAAATTGTAATTATTTGCAGAAGATAATTGTTAGTTTTAGAGTAAATTTGCAATACAATGATCTCTTTTAAATTTCAATGATCAAAATAACTAGATCTGTAACTCAATCAGAGAGAGAACACATAGAATGTAGATCTAAGAAGGACAGCAACAACTTAAGAGAAAACTCTGATCACATATGAATATAAACTCAGATCTAAAGATAGTACACTGATCCAAAGTAGCAATGAACAGATCTGATCATATCAATTGATCTACAAGACTAAAACCACAGATTTCAGATCTAACTATTTAGACCAATCATTTCACCATAGAAAACTTATGTATTCAAGACATTTCCTCAGATCTACTCAAAGCTAGACAGTTCTGTAATAACAATCAGATCAGATCTAAAAGAGATAAGTAAGATACATACCTGGTACAACCAACTTACCTCGAAGATAGCACAGTAACCACAGTAGGTGTAGATCCAGTTTAGTATGCTCAGACAAAGGTTCAGTCCATAGATCTATAGTGGATCTCTATACCAAAGAATGAAGGAACTTTCTTGCCACCCAACAATGAGGCTACAGGGAGAAAACACAAATCAAAAAGGCCCAAACCCTCTCACAGAAAAACCCTTGCCCAAGAGACCTTTAGATCTGCAAAAATGGACTGTGTGTAACCCCTTGTTTCAGCAGTGAAGAACACTGAGTCTTCAGCAAATGGTAACCCCAAGAAAAATACCCTAGCAAAAGGGCTGCACAGCAGACAAAGAAAAGGGGTACCAAAACCCTTAAGACCTGTGCACATAACAGGGCCGTAACTTCTAGGGTCTTCACTCAAAGGAAAGCTAAGGGTGCTGTACTCTTCTCACAATCTGAAACACAAAAACCTCAACCAGCAATGACAA
>ML777139.1:419706-431859 GCA_009831015.1 Picea engelmannii
TTGACTTGACCTTTACCTTCAGCCCTTCATTAAGCCAGATTGCCTTAGGGACGTCTCCCTTGGACTTGCCCTCCTAAATAGAAAGAGCCCCCCATCGAGGTGACAGTGGGTGGGGAAGCTCCTGTTACGCCGGTTTCAAGCCCTGACTCAAGCCCTTGGACCTTTCCTACAAACCGTGCGATAACAGGGAGAATCTGCGGGACTTAATTACACTGCGAAAAGGCTTGCAAGGCACGAAACATGCTTGTGAAATGTTTTACTTACCTCACAACATAGTATCCAGTGCGACGTGGACTAGATAGGTTTGCGGAGTTGATCCTAGGGATTAGTATTGTGGAGATAAGGTCTAAAACATGTAGATTTGTGGGATTAACTTTGCAGGATTTACGGTTGCGGGCTATGGAGTTGCTGATTGTGGGGTTGCGACGATATTGGGTCAAGCCTTACCTCTTTGTTTGGAGAAACCCACATAGATTTCCTCGCATAGTCTACGGCCTGCGCGGTTGTTGGAAGATTACATAACCAATTCATCACGTGCTTCCGATCGGATATTGTAGTGCGGGGCCGCAATGAGAACACAAACTCTAGTGATGTCGGTTTTTGCTTGGGAGAGTCCGCAAAGGTAGGGTCCACATGGCCTATGACCTGTGGACCGCGAAGATGAATTACGAACAAGTATTATGATGCCTCCACAAAGGGTAAAGCCCAGACTTGTAGCTTGTGGGGATGTTATAAGCATTCATATTGAACAACACCGCAATCCTGCAAGACTTAAGTCCGCGAACCAATAAAGAATGAGTAAAGGTACACATGTTTCCCTCGGTCCGACTCGATTCATTGACACGGATCAAGTACTTTCACACCTTAGGTTTTAAAAGTGGTTTTGGAAACTGTATGCCAATTAAGACACAAAAGTTATCATTCTGCCACTGATTTTTCATCAGGATTGAGATCTGCGATGTCTGGATTTTCTTCATTTTCGAGCAGTTGTTTACATGAGCTCAAAAGTTGAGAGCGAGGTATCCGCTGAGCTCCTTGGCTTAAGAACTTCTTCTTATGTCGTCCTTCTCTTTTCTCCTATAATTCAAGGCTTTCCTGTTTCTTGTGTAAAATAAAAACCAAAATTACCATGAATTCCATAGATTCAAATCTTTAAGCAATACGCACGCTTTTCTTCAAAACCAAAATTCCTATCTCAGATATCATGACGTTGGTATATGTTACAGTCAGAAAGATGGAACCGACAAAGCTATCACTTATTCTAATGTGGGTCACCCTTACGGGAGATCGACGAAAAGTAAACATTTCTCTCAATTTACTTCTTTAAGCCCGCGTGCTCTTTACCTAAAGCTCTGTATGTCCATATAATTACATCGTGTTATAAACATCAAGCATAAGGAAAGTAGCGAGCATATCAGAGAGGAGAAGTTATGCTGTTTGATCATATTCATCCCTTACGCCATAGAGGTGAGTATTGTGAATGCTTCGCATAAGTAGAAGATGTGAATTTGTGAAATGCATCCCTGTTCAAGATATATTATTCATTCTTTTATAATGCAATGTATACGAGCATAAGAGTTAATTACCCCCACTCAAATCCTCCTGAAGATCATGGATGAAACATCAAAATTCGTGGTTAGGAAGAATAGTCAGACATTCAAATCTAATGAGATTAACCGATGTAAACCAACCAATACAACTCATTATATTCCCTTCAAACTTAGGAATTTTTATTAAAAGGAAATCGGGGTGAAAGCAAATGAGTTGATCAAACTAGGAAATCTGAATTAGATCAGGCTTCAACTATTTGGATTATTAAAAGCAAATATATTTCAAATTTGAACCCCGAAATTCCAATATCATCAACAATATCAACGTTCCCAATGGGAAGGTTACTAAATCTGCTAGATAAAGAATTGAGAAGCTGGCTTTAAGCTACGCCGTTACCCGGGTTGTATTAATGATTTCTTGAATTGATTAAATGGTATTAATTCTTTGATTTGTTTTGAGATAATTTGTGACCTTAAAACATCGATGCTACCACCTTAACCTCAGACGCCAGATAAGGCAGAAAGTGATCAATCAATACTATTTCTGAGGTATCAAAACAATAATCAATGATGAAAATAATTCCAACAGAGAATTCCTAAGCAACATTCCCAAAGGTTGAGGGGATATTGAAGAAGATTGGACCAACAATGTGCATTCAACAAAGAACTCCTCAAGGGTAGCCTGTAGGTAATCATCAAGTATCTACATTCTTATCTTTGTGGGTAATGGAAGGGTACAATATGCTGGGAGTAAGGGTAGGTTAAGCTTTTAGAATTATGAATTTGGTAGGGGACTCATTTTCTTTGGTGTTAAAAGCAAAAAGTAAAAGGAGGGTTGTTGTGGCCACAACAACATGTGGAGTAGCAAAATGAGCATCGCCATCAAACTTTGGAATGTACTTCACCCATTTTGGAAAAAAATCATTTGGGTGCCGGGAATTTTTTCAACATCAAAAGGAGGATACAATTCATGAAATTCCCATGGTGCAATATTTCTTCATTTGAACATACAAATTGATACGAAATTTGAAAATACAAGAGGATACCTCATAATAAGAATGTGGAGTCGGCAAGGTGAATCTTCAATGCCTTCACAATGTTGCTTTCTTCACCCTACAAGCAACAAGGTCTTTGAAAATCTGTAGGGAACAAGGGCTTCGTTCCTTCATTAGAGTTGCTAAGATGAGAATATGATCTTTAAATAGACACCCTTATCAAAGAATGTAGTTGATCTACAAATGTCTCCAGAAAATGGACTTTATCTCTGGCAACAACGCCAAAATGTTATCACACAAACCCTTACTTCTTGGGATAAAGTCCTAAAGCTCAAGCAAGGATTTGGTGTAACTAAGAGGGAGGTCATTGTGACCTCACCAACCCTCTTCTTCACTTTAGGCTGTCTCTCCTCCTGCTCAAGGGGGGCTTCCCTATAATAGGATTACCAAAACTTATGCAATACGGTTCAAGGTGAAATGAAGAGAAAATTCTAGCAAAACAATTTTTATGGGTTGAATAAATAAAGTGGATGGAAGGATTGGAGGCTAGTGTCTTTCCCTTGGGCAATGGAGTCAAGTCAAGGGTCAAATGGGAGGACATCCTAATGATGGAAAATATAGCAATTGAGGCTGAAACACACAAGCTACAAAGGCCTTTTCCTCGCTGTCCTAAATTGCAGAAATGTAACTAGAAATATCACAAAAGTAAATGAACTTCATCACTTATGGAGATTATGATTACTCGGAATGAAATGTTTGTGCATTTAACCAAAATAGAGAAAAAATGCATCCATAAACAACATCCCAAGAATAACATAAATGAAAAAGGAATAGAGTTACCAAATTCATCACTCCATAAACATTTGTCAAGATAACTCCAACGATATGAGAAAGCATTAAGATCTACAAGACATCTTCATCCACAAAACATTTCATTAATCCTCCAAGAGCATCCAATAGGTATTCAACTAAGCTCCAAGGGATTTCTCCCCAAATTCATCATGTCTTATCATTAGATGAACAAGTGTGTTGTAGAGGCTCCCTTTTGTAACCTTTTGATAACCAAAAGCGAGTCACCAAAAATTTGTATTTGTGAAACACCATGCTCTTGGGTCAGTTGAAGATTTAATTCGAGTGCCATGAGTTCATAGTAGTTGTTAGATTGCTGACCTATTCTAGTGTTGAAGGATATACAATGACTAGAAAAAAGATATAAGATTCCTTCTGCACCTCCTGTGGGAGGACTTCCCTATGAGGCACCATCAAAGTATGCCCAAGGGATAGCCTTGTTGATTACCTCTTCTTTCAGTTCATGTCTTTTTTGTTTTTCCTCCACTTGTGGATAAAAATGTAGGATATTTAGAGATTGGATCGCACATTTGAGAGGGAGAGACTCCTTTCAAATAGCTTCAGATTCCCAGCGAGCCATACTCCCCAAGTTATGTTGAGGGGGAGTGCTTTGATCTTCTTTGTGTCATTTTTTGAATACCATGATCTGAAAGCTTCTTTTATATCTTCTCCTTCCCAAACATTTTTTAGCCCTATCATGCTTTCCACTTCCTTTAAAACCTCTTTTGTAAATGGACAGGCCATGATCAAATGTTGCATGGTTTCATCTGGTTGTCGGCATAAGGCTGCACCAACCTGGGCCATTGAAATTTTATTTTATTTTATTTTTGTTTCTATTTATTTATTTATTTGTTTTTCTGAAGCACCTCCCATGTAGGAGCCTTATTGTTTAATATCAGTCACCTAAAGATTTTATTTTTCCAAGGACACCTTAATTTCCAGATGATTCTCCACCACCAAACTTACTGTCCAGCCAATCCTTGCTCAACAAGTGCTCTATAGCCTAGTTTATGTTGAAATATTGTAACTGCAAAGAGTAATCTATTTATTATTGATTTATTATTCGTTAGATCAATCCCCTTTTGTGGATTGATCATGTCGGCCATTGTAATTGACCAAATCCCCTTTTGCGGATTGGTCAAACCCTAATTGTAATATGCAAATTAAGAAGTCGGCCCCCAGGCAAATTAAAGTGGTTCTAACCACCCAGAAAGACAAGTCGGCCCTGCTAGTGAAGAGACACCTCCTTTCAGCACTTGCCAATTTGTATAAATAAAGGAAGCCAACCACTCATTTGTTCACTCACTCATTTGATCATCCAGAGCGCAAGTTTGGTAGCTGCAGTTGGAGAAGAAGGAAGAGAGAGAGACACATTACTTGGGAGAGGATATTCTCTAGTGTTTGGTTTATTGTCTTGGCATTGTATTGGCTATCTATATTAAGGAAGTTTTGCTGGGTTTTCTTCCCCATGAGGGTTTCCCAGGATAAATGCTGTGTATCTTGTGATTGTGTTTCTCTTAGTGATCCTATCTATGCTATGGTTATCTAGTAAATTGAAAAGTAACCTAATAATAACTTAAACTTTAACATGGTATCAGAGCTAAGCTGAAGAGAGCATCTTTCACAGGAAAAAGAAAAATGTGACTGTTGTCGTACAAGAAAATTAGGGCTTTTTATTAAAGAGGAATTTTAGCCCAAAGATCATCTAGAAAAGTGTGCCCTAGCCTAAGGAACTCATTGGCACCTTTAGTGCACCTTTTCAGTGGATAGAACTCTCGGAAAGTGAAACCCTAGTTTTCACTAGTTCCAGAAGTACCAGGAAATCAGAAGTACCAGAAAACCAGAAGCACCAGTCCAGAAATCCGCTGGTCAGGTTTGAAGGGGCAAAATTTGGATTTTCTGAAATCTAACCACACCAAGCTACTCACCTCAGCCAAGTGCACCTCCTGGTAAGTTCAAAATTCAATTATGAGCATTTTCATTTTTTGGTCATTTTCCTAGCTCCAGGGAAAAGATTGCTGCAAGCACTAAGCTTGTTGACGAGCTAGAAGGTGTGGAAAACTTCCGTGCCTGGAAGTATAGGATTGCACTAATTCTCGAAGAGAATGACCTAGCAAGATTCATTAAAGAGAATCTACCAAAACCCGTCAATGCTGCAGCTAAAGCAAAACACCAAAAAGACACAGTTAGGGCCAAAAGAATCATTGCAGATTCTATCAGAGATCACTTGATTCCTCAAGTGGCTTCAAAGAAGACTCCAAAAGAAATGTTTGATGCCCTAACCCAATTATATGAAGGAAGGAACATCAATCAGGAGATGAATCTAAGAACTCAACTCAAGAATACAAGGATGCAGAAGGGAGAAACAATTCAGGAATATTTCTCAAGAATATCACAACTCAAAAAACAACTAGAAGCTAACTTCGTAAGAGTTCCAGATAAGAAGAAAGATGTTTCAAAGATCAGATGCTACAACCGTCAAAAGTTGGGACACTTTTCCTATGACTGTCCTCAAGGAAAAGGGAAAAGAAAGCATCAAGCACATGTGGCAAAGGAAGAGGAACCTCCTCCCTCAAAGAAAGCTTTAGTAGAAATTGAGGATTATGTACTTTAAGTTGAAGATAGTTGATATGAAGAAAGATAGCAAATGGTGGAGTCCGTGGAGCCTCCCCACACAAAAACAAAAGATAAGTATTTCTGTTTATTTTTGGTATCTTGTTTACTTTAATACTTTATCATTCCAAGTTAGATTTTTGTGAGAATGTCAATCAACCTCGTTTTATTTTAGTGTCTATGCAGATTTAATAAGGAAGTATCAAAGAAGAGGGTAAAGAAAGAGATAAAATATTTATTTCAGGTATGATCACTCATGAGAGTGACAAAGGTATGTGTTTAGCTATGATAGTAAGGGAAAATTTGGTAATTTCATAGCTAGAGTGAAAAAGAGTTCAAAAGTCTTATTCATGATTAAGGTTTCAGATGTGTACATGGTTGAACAAGTTTTGGTTAAGAAAAGATGTGTACTACTCTGATAGAAATCATGATATAGTTTTATTTGATTACTGCTTATTGTTACTGACTGATTGACTAAGTGACATATCTCAGAAAGCATACTGTAAGTAAGTTTACAGGTCTTGGAAGAAAGAACTTATGCCTTGACTTGCAGAAGTTAGACAACATGAGAAGGACTTATGATATGGTGACAGTCAGTAAAGATCAGACAGTATCCAGTATTTATATAGGAGCAAGAGGCTCCTAAAGATGCAGAACAAAAATGTTCAAGATGAAGAGAAAGATGGATACTCAGATATAGTTGATGAGATGCAGGTAACTACAGGTTGCTCGAGTACCGTTCTTATAGATGCAGAGGGAGCATGCTGATCCAGTATGAAGTTAGAAAGAAAGAAATGTTCGAACTCAAGAAGGCACCCAGGATATTACAGAAGAAAACTTCAAGGATGATGATTAGAAGCTCTTAGTTTGGTGCAAGAGGGAGCTATGTCTTCGAGTTTGAAATGGAGGATCGTGATTTGGTACAGTGAGGAAAGCAGATGGATGGTGCCCAAATATTTTGATCAAGATGAAAGTTATCCAGTATTTGGATGGTGCCCAGCAGATGGGTAGCATGGTATTATACCATGGAAAGATTTTGGACCACAAGAGAAGGAATGAGCAATCCCACAGGTAGACCTTCGTAGAGAAGGAAGAGACCTTCGTAGAGAAGGAGAAAGAGAAGAAACCTTCGTAGAGAAGGAAGAGACCTTCGTAGAGAAGGGGAATGAGAAATTTGCCAAGATTGGCCTCTGTCCAAGTGTTGAGTTTTTGATACTCTAGGGACATGCTAGAATACCCTCGTAGAGAGGGGTGAGACCACCCTCGTAGAGAGGAGTGTGGATGTTTCTCCAAGGGGTAGCAGGCAGATACTCTCCTCTGGCCAAGGATTGAGTAGCCTGGAACACAAACCTTGACGATGTGGAATGGTTAGTTGGCTCTTGAGGTTTGTGTCGTGATCCTGCGTGGATCATGGAAAGGGAGTCTAGTGTTGCCCAGGCTAGCATCTTAGCTTCTCTAGTTCATGTGGGATGACTAGGAGTGAAGCTATGGTAGTAGTCCTCCCCAGTGGATGGGTGAGATAGATGACTACAAGAGAAGGGAGAACATAAAAGGAATGGCAAAACTCATAGAATATCTTCTGTGTGAAGATAAGAAAGAGTATCTTCTGCGTGAAGATGAAGGAAAGAAAGAGTATCTTCTGCGCGAAGATAAAGAGAACAAAACTTTCGATGATTTATAGATATGCCAGTCAGTGATTGTGATGCCAGATGACCAAGTGGATTATATTGATGCTTCCTGTTACCCAGTTGATGATGTTGATGTTGTTATCCAGTGGATGATGTTATCCAGTTGATGCTATTGTTCAGTCGATGATGACATCCAGCGACCTGTCAAAAGATAAAGAATACCCTTCTTGTTAAGGGGGAGTGTTGAAATATTGTAACTGCAAAGAGTATTCTATTTATTATTGATTTGTTATTCATTAGATCAATCCCCTTTTGTGGATTGATCATGTCGGACATTGTAATTGACCAAATCCCCTTTTGCGGATTGGTGAAACCCTAATTGTAATATGCAAATTAAGAAGTCGCCCCCCAGGCAAATTAAAGTGGTTCTAAGTCTAACCACCCAAAAAGACAAGTCGGCTTTGTCAGTGAAGAGACACCTCCTTTCAACACTTGCCAGTTTGTATAAATAAAGGAAGCCAACCACTCATTTGTTCACTCACTCATTCGATCATCCGGAGCGCAAGTTTGGTAGCTGCAGTTGGAGAAGAAGGAAGAGAGAGAGAGGCACATTACTTGGGAGAAGATATTCTCTAGTGTTTGGTTTATTGTCTTGGCATTGTATTGGCTATCTATATGAAGGAAGTTTTGCTGGGTTTTCTTCCCCATGAGGGTTTCCCAGGATAAATGTTGTGTATCTTGTGATTGTGTTTCTCTTAGTGATCCTATCTATGCTATGGTTAACTAGCAAATTGAAAAGTAACCTAATAATAGCTTAAACTTTAACAGTTTAGGCACATATGTTCTAGTGGGATTGAGGGTCCGTAACAACTAATTATCATCTTCTTTTAATTTAACATTGTCGTCCTTTAAAACATTTGTATAAACCTTCCATGCTTCAACAGAATCTTCTCCTAGACTCAACTCCTCCCAGGTGAGCCTTTGTTGTTGCTAGCTTGTAGACTTGTACCAATTCACAATCTGTCGAAGGGTATACAATCCTTTATTTCTAAGTTCCTGGATCAACCGAGGAGGTAATCTGTGCAGTCCCTTGCTGCCTATCCAAGGGTCAATTTCCTTTCCTATTCTACTTCATGCTATTTGATTTTTAACTTTGTAACTACTAAATGGCTGATGCTCTAATCTACCATGAATCATGTTTTTTTGATTTATTTACTATTTAGTTCTTAATAATTTAGCAATTGTTTTAGTAGCACTCAAATCTATGTTTTTTGCAACTAATTTGGCATTCTAGATTTTTTGTTGAATATCTATCTATCAATCTATATATTTTGTTCTTCATCCAGATTAATAATTCCCCTGGCCTTCTTGCTCAACAAAGAATGAGGAAGCTGGTACCTTGCCAATGCCATTCTATAGTTCCCCCTATCCCCTTCTTCCTCGGGTTTTCGAATGAAGGGTGGTATTTACTGCGAGTCGTAATAACTTAGATTACAAATAAGTGCTCATGGGCTACAACAATGATTGACACAAGTCCCAAGAAGGCACTAATTTTGACAACATCTAAGAGCAGGTGCCCCAAAGGCGACAAAGCCACAAGCCATAATTGGCATACCCCACGTAGGGGAGGAACAAGCCCACCATGGTTTAAACCTAGGTCATCTCCATAACAACTACTCCAAGTTGTCACTAGCCACAGTGCGATGGACATATATTTGTTTGGAACACTTCTAGGACCACTTTGTTCCTAAGATTTCTCTTGGTAGGATATCTCCCTTTCCCCTTTCGGTTTTCTTTAGGCGTTTGAAGACATAGGGTTAGAGTAACAATGGAATTTGTATCATCCAAAGTAACATTATCCCCTAGTTCGGTCAAAACATTGAACGAGTTCTAGGTTGATGGCCCTTGAAGAACATGGGCCAAATAGACCTATATGTGTGAATTTTGGGTTTTCTTAAAACCTCCTGTAAATTTTTCAAGCCCAAGTGACCGCTATCCTAATGTTCTCTTATTAAATAATTTAAAATGAAATTTATTTAAAGGTAGAAAATTAAATTTCTGAACATTGCATCAATCACATAACAACTAAAAAATGAACAGTGGAATAAATAAACAGATACATAGGGATTTCTCCTTCTAATCAACTTTTTATTCCTTTGATCAAAGCTTACAAGGTGATCTCTGTAGTTTGCTTCATCCAACAGTTGTGTGGTCAATCAAATCACCTCAAACAACAATGTACAACCAAATCTAAGGGTGTATCACCAGATATGAGGGTGTACAACCTCTGCATGAAGAAAGGACTGCTACAACAGTGTTACAGCCTATATGGATTGTTGTACTTGTTGGACACTTCAACAATCTGCTCCTCTTCTAGCTCTCTTATTGTCTTCTCATATATAAGATTTTCCTCTCCTATCTTGTCCTATTTATGCTTTGAGAGAAGATAACTAATCTCCTCAATCCTAGCTTCCACCTATCTCAATATTGAGATGTATGGCTTAGATTAAATCTTAATCTAAGTCATTATTGTTGTAGAACTTCTAGAACATTTCATTTAGATTCCTAAGACTAGTTGACTTCAAAACATTAGACCTTCACTTTTATTTTATTTTTAAAGTGAAATTACAAGATAGAATTATTTCCAACTTCTCCTAACTGATCACTAATAAAATGTCTCGAACCAAGCCCATTTGTTCATCGTCCAAGGTTCCAAGGATGTGAGAGCTCATGTCGGAAGGTGGTAAGTCACTGGATGGCTCACTGCTTTGCATCACACGTGCCAAAGTCCTGCAATAAAGGCACAATGTCTTGGGTGAAAACCAAGGTGTCCCTCAAAGAACCATGTCAGGGCCATCCAAAACAAAGCAGAGTATAAGACAAGGTAAGCCAATGTTCATAAGAAATATTAGTCCTTAAGATATAAGCCATGTAAGCAATTCACCTCAGTATCCCCTTCAAGCATCACACCGGCTTGGGACCTCATGTGAGTTAGCAAGTTTGAATATGGAAGGGCCTTCATCCAACCCTATTAGGTGTGCCAACCAAGACAGGAAATAAAAGACATAGGTAGAGGGATAGGTCCGGAGGGAAGCGAGTAAGAAAGAAACCCTTCAAGAGTAAGTGTGATAATGTATGAATTAGGGTTTACTTCATGGCTTATGGTGTCATTAAATCCATTTCTATGAGTGCCTTTGTTGAGGGAGCGCTTGTCGCTTGAGATACCTATTACCGCACAAGTTGTAGGCTGGGTAAAGCCCGACCCAAGCCACAATATGGCGACAACTAAGATAACACCTATCCACTGTCACCTTAGACAGGTATTCTCGTCACTTTAGAGATGAAGTGATCACTTCAGGGGGGGAATCTCGGGTGACCATAGGGGGAAATGAGATGGAAAGTGAGATGATGAGATGAATGCCCATATAGGTCAAGTTTCTATGTGGAAGATGGATTTGATGGCACGTCTTGGGAGTGGTTTAAGGTTGCCAAGTCTTTGGATATTTGCGGAGAGTGTTTGTACTTGCCCGAGACACAAGAAAAGCCAAATATGCACGAAATATGTTAAGTGGACTAGCAAGTTAAGCTTGCTGTCCCTAATTGCGGATATATATCAACAATGAAATCAAGTAACTATTGCAGATTAAACCACTTAAAGCATCAAAGATCAGTTGAGCTATGAAGCATCAAAGATCAGTTGAGCTATGAAGCATAAAACATGTAGATAAGTTCTCAACACTTCAGCACAACTTTTATTGGTATTAAATGGCTGTTATAATAAGTTTTCAGAGCATATTTGTGACAACCAAGTGGCTGTAGCAGTGATTTGCTACAACAACAACTTTTAACCATGAAAACATGCAAGTAATCCAACCAAAAGTTCTCCAATTAGTAGTAGAATATAAATAATGGCTTACTAGCAAATTTCCATGGTCAAATTGCAAGTTAGTCAAGAAAAGTAGAGCATTTGCTGCAGCCCTGTTATCCCCCACTTTTAGGGATAACTAGGAGATCATGTCTTGAGGCCCACAGGACCTAGACATGGAGTACCGAGAGCCGGATCTGTTAAAATAATGTAACTGCAAAGACTATTCTTATTATTATTGTTATTTTATTCATAGGATTAATCCCCATTGTGGATTAATCATGTCGGTAATTGTATTGGGACCAAATCCCCTTTTGCGGATTGGTCAACAGACAATTATAATAGGCAGAATAAGAAGTCGGTCCCAACAGTTAATTAAGAGACCCAAAAATATAGTAAAGGTGGGTTTACCCACCCAGATTGAGAAGTCGGCCCTGCCAGTGAAGAGACACTTCACACATGCCAGAACTTGTATAGATACAGGAGGCTAGCGCCTCATTTGAACAAAAACTCACTTGCTCATTATCTTATGAGGCAAGCTGCAATTACCAGTTAGAGAGAGGAGAAGAAGAGTGGTGCATCTCTTGGGGAGGACTATCTGTATTGGTTTGAGTTATCTCTTGAACATTGTATAAGCTATTTATGATAAGGAA
>ML777139.1:439321-485009 GCA_009831015.1 Picea engelmannii
TTTGCCTCTCCAATCTCTAGCCTTTTATCCTTGCTACAAACTGTGCGATAACAAGCCCTAATGGCTGTAGCTTTTAGGTTGTTATAGCTCCAAGAAGATCAAGAGAACTAAGACGTCCTAGAGGGTTTAGCAACCTCAAGGCATCCACAAAAGATTCCAACTTGAACAAGATTGATTTCTCACCAAAACACATTTACCAATGCAAACGATTTATTTATCCAATGCAAAATTTCAGATTAGTGTCTTTTAAAATAGGGTGAATGGAGTCTTTAAAACATAGGTTATATCAACAAGATCTCTAGGGGTGTAAATCCTCTTACTCCCTACGACGTGCTAATCAAACTAGGGTAAATCTAAGAGAGTGTTCACACTTGTACTTATCCTAGCAGCCCTTGCCCAAAAAGACTTACAAACTTAGCAAATGAGATGAAGCTTAATGGAGGGTGTATGCAACATACTCCTCCTAGGGTTTCAGACAACAATAACCAAGAACACTCAAGAAATAACTAACAAATGCATATTTTCCTTACCAATTCCAAGAAAGAGAGAGATCAAACCCTAGTTCACCAAGCATTTACCATTCAAGAGCAAGTAAAGAAGCCTCCAAGAGGTGTGCACCACGCTAGCTCAAACATTCACCAAGAGATATCACCAACATTCATTTGCAAGAGAGAGAGATACCAAAAATGCCCAAGAGGGTGCACATTTCAGTCACTAGTCTTCTCACAGTGGGAGAGCTATGATGAAAAATGAAATAGAGTTTATCTCTATTTATACAAATTCTCTAAACATAGTTTGTCCACAAAACTTAAGGTAAAACACAAGACAATGGGTCAACAACCCTTATCTCGCCCCTTTACAAAAACAATATTATTTAATTCATACTTTGCAAATAAAAGAAACCTTAGAAACATGACATCACCCTCCCTTTGGGTAACTTTTGGCACTTTTGGTCAAGTCGTTGAGTTGGAGAAGGGAACGCTAGGCCTCCAAAGGCCAATAGTCTTCAACCACAACTTTTCTTCCACAATCCATGGGCCTCTTCCTCAAAAAGTGTCAAGTGTCCATCACCACCACCACAACCTAGCCCTAGGTGACGTCAAGCCCCCAAAAGGTGACGTTTTGCCCCTTTCAAGCAAGTCGTTTAGCATTCAAGGGGTTGACAAGATTCTCCAAGGTGTGATTTAGGCCTCCAAAGGCATGTCATCATCATTTGGAGTGTGGGCCCTTGGCATCCAACCTCTGGGCTTCAAGCATCTCCTTAGACCTATGCTCGTTGTTTGGGAAAACAACCTTGGCATGCTTGCCAAGCGTGCACCCTCTTCATACCCCATGTTGCTCAATGCTAAACGCAACGCCTTGTGGTGTAGGTGTAGGTGCCCGATCCTCTTATGCCACAACTCGCACAAGTTGTCATTGTTATGAAATAGGGCTCGAATAGGTTCACGTTGCAACTTGTAAAGATTACCTTCTCTAACCCCTATTATCTGAGTCGTATTTGGGCTAGATTTCGTCTCCCTGATGAGGACTTGTTGATTCTTGAATTCAATTGCATAGCCCTTATCCTGCATAATTGAAACTGAAAGCAAGTTCTTTCTGAGATCTGGAACAAACAAGACATTGTCAAAATCTAAAGAATTACCTTACTTGAGCTAGAAGGGAATAGTACCAACTCATCTTTCTGTTTATGTTCTTTAGTAGAGGCTAACCAGGGCATCAAACATCTCCTTTGCCTTCTTTTTCTCAGATATATGAGGGATCAAATGATCCTTTATGGTGTCCATGATCATTTGCTTGGCCTTCACTTCCTTCTTCTTGTGAGCTGCCAATTGCTACCGATCTGTAGGCAAAGGCACAACATCCTTGACAATATCCCAGACATCATTCTCTTCTAATAAGAGTGTACTCACTCTCCATGAAATGAAATTTGAGGCACCATCCAATGTATTATGGAATCCGAGGCTAGCTGAGGCCATCTTTGAGATGAAGATCTAATGCACAAACTCTCAGTTTTGAAAAATTAGTCCTTAAAAAGGAATATTGAAACGCTCTAACTGCTAGTCCTTCTTTCCGGTAGTTGATTTACTGATGTAAATCCTTGAGAATCTCAATCAGAGAAATAACATTGATAGATGTAAATTTTTCAAGCCTAGGTGGTTGTTGTCCTAATGTTCTCTTATTAAATAACTTAAAACATAGTTTATTTAAAGGTAGAAAATTAAATTTCTGAACATTGCATCCATTACACAACCGTTAAAAAATGAACTGCAGAAGAAATAAACATACATAGGGATTTCTCCTTCTAATCAACTTTTCATTGCTTTGATCAAAGCTTACAAGGTGACCTCTGCAGTTTGCTTGAACCAGCAACTACACAGTTGATCAATTCACCTCAAATAGCAGTATACAACCATATTTGAGGGTGTACAACCAGATCTGAGGGTGTACAGCCTATGCATGAAGAAAGGACTGCTACAATGGTGGTATGACCTGTATGGCCTGTTGTATTTGTTGGTCACTTCAGCGATATGCTCTTCTTCTTCTCCTTGAATTCATTTCGCCCTCTTTCGGTTCTCTTGATATCTTCTCATGTATAAGATCTGCCTCTCCTATCTTGTCCTATCTATGCTTTGAAAAAAGATAACTAATCTCTTCAATCTTTGCTACCACCTATCTCAATCATGAGATGTAAGGCTAAGATTAAATTCTAATCTAAGTCACTAATGTTCTAGAACTTCTAGAACATTTCATGTAGATGCTAAGATTAGTTGACTTCAAAATATTAAACTTTCACTTTTCTTTTATTTTTAATGTTAAATTACAAGATAAAATGTTTTCCCACTTTTCCTAAGTGGTCACTAATAAAATGTCTCGAATCACTTCTTGCATGTTCACACTGAACCCTGTGCAAGAAGTTCCTGTTCGAGCCACATTTCTCAACATCCCTGGGTTTGAAGACTTCTTGGAGTTTTAGAGGGAGGGCAAAGAGCGTACCTACTTGTTACGAGCTCAAGGGGTGGAGTTTTGGGAGGGGGGCACAACCTAGTGCAATGCAGCGGAGGCCATAGACTTGCTTGCCGCTGATATGACAAAGGTTGACAGTTTGCTAGGCTAGGCCTTTTGGTCCACAACAACCATATTAGCTTGCAAGTTCTTTCAAACAACTTGAACCCATCCATCATTAACACTATTGTTAACTTGAGGCATTGTTTGATTTGAGGATCTCGAGGTGCTTGGTTGGTTTGGGATTGAGGTGGGTTGGTTTTGGCTGTTAAAGGGCAGACTCAAATTTTGTGGTCCAAGCTTTGGCACCCACAACAAGTATTGGGCAAATTGATATACCTAACAAGCCTTTTAACATCTTAATCTCCACTAGTATCAACACAAACTCTTTAAGGCTTTTCGACAAACATAAGAGTGAGGGTTAAAAGAACCTTTCAGGTTCATGGTTGATGGTGCTACCTAGAGGCTTGGAAATATGTCTGAGGAACAACCATAATTGCATTGGTAGTTTGAAACACTCTACCTACACAGGACAATAGAGTTGTGCATTTGGCTTAGCCTAAAAGTCCCTGAGCCAATAAGAGAACACAACAAGACTATTCTTACCTACCTAAGGGTTGTGAGACATGATAGCTTCACATGCAGACGCTTAAAGAAAAGAAAAAACTTTTAGTCAGGCTCTTAGTACTCTGGCAATGCCAACTGTGCGATTCTTATACCTCCTTCATCTAGGCTTGAATCACAACCTTCAAAGGAATGCAACCTGCAAAGTACCTCTGGAGTGTGTGCTACTAATACTTGTGACAAATATCCTCATATTCTAAAATATAAATATCAATAAGAATTTCATTCGAGTAGTTGTCATTACCTCATGATACACTTTTGGGATTAAATTCTAGGGTCTCTTTGGGGTGCCATTGTTGTAGCCCACGAGCACTTATTCATTTATATATTATTATTATATATCTATTATTTATATACTATTATGTAATATATTGTAGGTATATTCCAGTAATTCATTAGGGACTATGGGTTAAACATTATAGTCGGAGCTCTATTTCTTTTGAAGGTTTTTGGAGAAAGGTTTGTTTAGCCTGGGAAGGAATACAAGCTTGGAGAATTTTTAATATGTTCTAGGGGAGATGATAAAACATAGAGTTTTGGTAAGCAGAGAAAGGGGTTAACCATTCTAGGAGATAATGTAATAAGGTTCATTTTGGAACAAGAGAAAAGGTCTAGTTCTTGCAGGAAAAGGAGGATAAAGCATTGAATGCGTTCCCTTCCTGCAAGACATGTTTATGTTCTGTTACATGCATAGTGTGTGATTCATGCAACGAATGAAAGGTCATGCCTTATAGGGAGCTTACATGTGGGGGGAATTTGAATCAGGGTATTGACTATTTGCATGCTTGCCTAATTCGAATAAATTGATCTTAAAATTTATTGTTTCTTTGAAGAAATACTTGCACAAGATGTGTTTGTCATCAATGATAAATGATAAGGTGATGATCTATTATAGCACATGACGTTGTATAAACCATTGTTGCAAATATCTCTGATTTCTTCCAACTTCTCCTTTTTCTTTTGATTTTTTCAGGCTGATGATATTTCTGAGTTTTTCTGTCCTAGTTTATGCTTCCCAATATTTCAGATAAGTTTCTTTCCAGACCCCCAGTAATATATTCCCCAAAATGATATTTGCAACATTGATATAAATATACATTGAATAGTCACATACATGGAAAGTGAGGTCCTTTGTATATAGATGACTTCTATAAGTTTATATATATATTATTATTATGTCTAATATTTATAATAAAACAACCTAGTTTTGATCTCGGGATCCTCATACTTAGGATTTGGTGAACACTTAGGGTTTCAATACATAGGATCTCCTGGTTTCGACCTGTAATGGAACCCTTGTGGGGTGGGACCCCGTTCTTACAAATCAGCTCTCCATGGTGCAGGCCGAGGAGCTCATTCAGCTGCCCATGAAACCCCCTCTAGAGCCGTGGTGCAACAACAGAGGGAATCGTAAGCTATACCTAATGTAGATAGTAGCATGTTGGATTTGCCCCACTTGGGAGAGGGGACGCACAAATGGAAACTTGGGCAATGCATACCCAAAGCGGTAGAGATGCCCAAATATGAAATTCGATCAGAGTGGGTTGGAAGTTATGTGCACTATATGAGAGATCTGTTAGTTTTTCATAGCATTTAGGTTAAGTCTGAAGTTCATTCCATTTTATCAAATAGCCATAACCATAAATGTTGCAGCAACCAAGATCACAAGAAGAATCACCATGCACAATAACACAAGATATATCCTGGGAAACCCTTCTCAAACAAGGGAGAAAAACCCAGCCAAATCCTTTGCTATATTCTTCAAGAGAAAGACCTTTCACCACCAAAATGACTTAGCACACAAGAGGGTGCATAAGCTCTAGAAACCCGAGCGCCCAAGAGAGGTGCACACCTTTGCCAAAGAGAAGTACTTGCTGAAATTTCCAAAACAAATGTATGGAGGATATGATTCTACAATGGAGAATCATCTCCTACTTATATTAGACTTTGACTAATTTGCAAGGGCGTCTCATTGGCACAACAGGGCCGACCTCTCTAAGTCAAACACACTTTATACTTATTATTATAATTAATATTTTCATGATTAATTATCTTCTTTATATTAATCATATTAACATAGGGCTGACTTGTACCCTTTACATAATAACTAGGGTTCTAGGTAGGTTTGACTCGTGAACAATATATAGCAAAGGATCTGATACACCCAATAGTGCTCATCCACTAGGGGCCACATCCATAGGGATGCCATAGCTTTGAGTCACTGCATTACACAAATGAGCTAGGTCCTTGCACGTGCACGTATGCTCATCCATAGTCATGTCTGCTCTACAGATCTACTTTCCCACTGCCACCAACAGGAGGATCGTCTGGAGTCTTCTCATCAACTCTGCTACTGTTCATAGGAGGCCATCACATCATCTTCGTTCTTATTCTCATGATGATGTGCCCAACGCTTTTCAGGATTTTCCTAACTCAACAGATCGCTCTTACATCGGATAATCATCTGGAGTTCTTCTCTCTCACGTCATGGAGGAGGCCATATACATTCCTAGACTTTGTTCCCAGACTGGAACCACGAACCCTTTATTAGGGGCTTTCTCTCAGGTTTGTAAGCTGAGAGTAAGACTTCACATAGCTGCTATATTCCACATCTCACAGGTTGTAAGCTGGAGGATGTCTCCTATAGCTGCAATCATTAACACTCCCTCTCAGCTAGGGAGGCATTCTCCATTAGGCCAAGCTTCTCACGAAAATACTTGAACTTTGTTTTGGCAAGTGGTTTAGTGAAGATATCAACAATTTGTTTATGGGTGGAAAGATACTGAACATGTACTGTCTTTCTTTGTACCATATCTCTAATATAGTGGTACTTGATTTTAATATGTTTTGATTTGTCATGGAATACAGGATTCTCTGAGAGCTTCACATAGCTCTGGTTGTCACAATGAATGATGGTAGGATCTATCTTGTTTTCAAACAAATCTGTCAGGAGTTTGCGAATCCAAATAGCTTCACGAACTGCCACACTCAGTGCAATGTATTCTGCCTTTGCCGTACTCAAAGCCACAGAGCTTTGTTTTCTGCTGCACCAGGAAACCATGGTTGAACCTAGGGTGAAGCAACTTCCTAAGGTGCTGTTTCTATCTACTGCACTTCCTGCTCAATCTGCGTCAGCATACCCTTCCAGTCTTAGATCCACATTTGTTGCATATTTTAAGCCATAGCCAATAGTGCCATGTAAGTATCTTAATACGTGTTTGGCAGCTATCCAATGTGTCTGTTTTGGTTGGCTCATAAATTGGCTAAGCACATTTACTGCATAGCAAATGTTTGGTCTGGTGTTAACCAGATACATCAGGGATCCAATAAGCTGTCGATATAAATGTGGATCTATGTCTCCGGAATCGGTATCATTCATCTTCTTTAGATCCATTACCATTGGAGTTGGCATGGATTTACAATATGTCATTTGGAATCTTTTCAGAATCTCCAAAGTATATTTTTCTTGGCTTAGGAAAATCTCGTCTGATTTCTGCCACACTTCTAGTCCCAAGAAGTAATGCATTTGGCCCAAATCTTTCATTTCAAATTTCGCAGTTAATGCTTGTTTGCATTCAACAATGAGTCTTTCTGAGCTGGTGATGAAAAGATCATCCACATATAGGACTAGAATCAAACATTCATTTCCATTAATGTTATAGTATAGGTTTGGGTCGGCTGAACTTTTATTAAAACCCAAACTTATCAGGAAACCATCCATTTTCTCGTACCATGCATGTGGGGCTTGCTTTAAGCCGTATAGGGCTTTCTTCAGTCTGTAGACATGAGACTTTTCGTAGTGTATAACGAAACCTTCTGGTTGTTCGATGTAGACTTCTTTCTCAATTTCGCCATTGAGAAAAGCTGTCTTTACATCCATCTGATGTAGCTTCCAGCCCATGGAAACAGCTATAGCAATGATGGAATGAATGGAGGTATATCTGGCTACTGGTGCAAAAGTCTCGTCATAGTCAACTCCCTCTATTTGTGAAAACCCTCCGGCCACGAATCTTGCTTTATATTTTTCAATGCTTCCATCAACTGCATGTTTGATTTTGTAAATCCATTTGGAAGTTACTACGGACTTCCCTTCTGGCCTTGGGACAACATCCCAAACATCATTCTTTAGTATAGATTGATATTCTTCAGTCATGGCATCTCGCCATACTTGTTCATTTGAGGCCTCTCCATGACAGGTTGGTTCTAAATCAATAATGTGAGTCATAGCTGAAAGATAGCTAGAGAATCTCTTAGGCTTCTTGCTTTCTCTAATTGCTCCTTGTGGAGCTTTAGGTCTTTCCGCTTCTTCTAATGTTTGTTGTGCCCAAGCAGGTCTTTTATGTCCAATAGTGATGTCTCTAGGTACATTACTTGGGGCAACCAAATCTATTGGAGGATCTGAATCAATTTGAGCTGTAGGCTCATCTGGAACACTATTTGTCTCCCTCTGAATTTCTGAATGCGGAGAAGGTACTGTGTCACCATCTATTTCCATCTGAACTTCTCTGGATTTCTGGAAGGCTACTTCCTCTTCAAAGGTGACGTCTCTGCTTACTTCAATTTGTCTTTGTCCTGGGATGTAAATTTTGTATGCTTTTGAGGATTCACTGTATCCTACAAAAGTACCTTTCCTTCCTGAAGGTTCTAGTTTGGATCTCTTTTCTTTAGGTATATGAAGGTACACTAGGCATCCAAATATTCTGAAGTGTCCGATTTCAGGTTTCTCTTTAGTGAATGCTTCTTCTGTATTAATGTTTTTCAAGATCTGATGAGGGCTACGGCTGTGAACATACACTGTAGTCATACATGCTTCCGCCCATAGAGTCATTAATAGACTCTGGTCATGTATCATTGCTTTAGTTGCTTCAATGATAGTTCTGTTCTTCCTTTCAACAACCCCATTTTGTTGTGGGTTGTATAGCACTGTGCGCTCCCTCTTGATCCTTGCTTCAATACAAAAATTGATGAATTCTTTTGAGGTGTATTCTCCTCCATTGTCTGATCTCAAAACTTTGATTTTTCTTCTTGTCAAATTTTCAACTTGAGCTTTGAATTCTTGGAATTTGGCAAGGACTCTATCCTTGTTCTTTAGAAAATAAATCCAGGTCTTTCTGGAGTGATCATCTATGAATAGTACATAGTACAAGTACCCATTTAGGGATGCAACGGTCATTGGCCCACATACATCTGAATGAATCAAATCCAAAATTTCCTTGGATTTGTTGTTACTGTTGGAAAAGGATCCTTTAATGTTTTTACCAAGGGCACACCCTTTGCAAACGCCTTCATGTTGGATTTGGATCTCTGGTAGACTTGTTACCATTTTCTTTAGAGCTGGAAGAGATTTATAATGAATGTGAGCAAGCCTTCTATGCCATAGCTCACTTAAGTTGATGGTGTCATGTAGTAAGGCTTGATTTGGTTTGATGGTCAACTTATATAGGCTGTTGTCTCTGACACCGATTACTTTGGAGGAGCTGATATGAGAGTTTTTGTGCCATGCAAGGACTCTCCCTTCTGAGAAAGTGATTTTGTAACTTTTGTCTTCAAGAACCGAAATAGAGACAAGGTTTCTCTTCATACCTGGTACATATAGGACCTCTTCCAATTTGAGCTGCATATCTAAATCTAGTTGGAAGGTGGAGATTCCAACTCCTCTTATGTTGTATCTAGCATCATCTCCAAGGACCACATGTAGATGTGTCTCTTTCTTAATGAAGTGTGTTAAATGATTTCTAAAACCGGTCATGTGCCTGGAAGCACCACTATCAATTAGCCAAGTGTTTTCATTTAGAGGAACCATACCTGAGAGTGCTGAGATGTTGATATCTTCATTGCATTGGTGTTCGGTGTTGAGCTTGCTTCCCATCATGAAATTGCTCATCTTCATAAACCCTTGTCAACTAGGCTGGAGGAAACCTAACAACTAGGCTAGGCTAACACTTTTTAGGTTAGTTGGGCTTATGACTGCCAACAATAAGCCTTTAAGTATGATAGCTTCTTCAAGAAATTCTCAAAAATAGAATTCAAAATTTTCTGCAGAATTTTGATGAAACCCTAGCAACTCTTAGGGTCAAAATTTGAAAATGCCCGGAATTTAGTTCCGAGACTTGCTGGTGGTACGCTGAAGGAGGCCGTACCTTTCTAAGTCTTTTTTAGTCCAAGCGTCTGAGTTATAGTGGTGAAATTTCTTTAAAAAGGGGGTCGTACAGATTTTCTGGAGAAACCCTAGGAGGGTTGTACGATTTCTGCAACTGAGAGAGTAGATGTGCTGGAGAAGGCTTGTGCAATGGGATTTTCAAGACCTATGCTCTGATACCATGTTAGTTTTTCATGGCATTTAGGTTAAGTATGAAGTTCATTCCATTTTATCAGATAGCCACAACCATAAATGCTGCAACAACCAAGATCACAAGAAGAATCACCATGCACAAGAACACAAGATATATCTTGGGCAACCCTTCTCAAACAAGGGAGAAAAACCCAGCCAAATCCTTTGCTGTTCTTCAAGAGAAAGACCTTTCACCACCAAAATGACTTAGCACACAAGAGGGTGCATAAGCTCTAGAAACCATAGCGCCCAAGAGAGGTGCGCACCTTTGCCAAAGAGAAGTACTTGCTGAAATTTCCAAAACAAATGTGTGGAGGATATGATTCTACAATGGAGAATCATCTCCTACTTATATTAGACTTTGACTAATTTGCAAGGGTGTCTCATTGGCACAACAGGGCCGACCTCTCTAACTCAAACACACTTTATTATTATAATTAATATTTTCATTATTAATTATCTTCTTTATATTAATCATATTAACATAGGGCCGACCTGTACCCTTTACATAATAACTAGGGTTACAGGTAGGTCTGACTCTTGAACAATATATAGCAAAGGATTTGATACACCCAATAGTGCTCATCCACTAGGGGCCACATCCATAGGGATGCCATAGACCTGAGTCACTGCATTACACAGATGAGTTAGGTCCTCGCACGTGCATTTATGCTCATCCATAGTCACGTCTGCTCTACAGATCTGCTTTCCCACTGCCACCAATAGGAGGATCATCTGGAGTCTTCTCATCAACTCTGCTGTTGTTCAGAGGAGGCCATCACATCATCTTCATTCTTATTCTCATGATGATGTGCCTAACGCTTTTCGAGATTTCCCTAACTCAACAGATCGCTCTTACATCGGATAATCATCTGGAGTTCTTCTCTCTCACGTCATGGAGGAGGCCATGTACGTTCCCACCCATTGTTCCCAGACTGGAACCACGAACCCTTTATTAGGGCCTTTCTCTCAGGTTTGTAAGCTGAAAGTAAGACTTCACATAGCTGTTATAATCCACATCTCACAGGTTGTAAGCTGGAGGATGTCTCCTATAGCTGCAATCATTAACAAGATCATGTTGTCATAGGAAATTTTTTGGGGCTCTGGCCTACGAAGCACGATCTAGTGGCTTGGATCAACCCTCGTTGGAAACCCCATGATCGTTTTGACCTTAAGCTTGGTTCCAAAGGTTTTTTCATAACTATCTTCCACAATCATGCGGATCGAGAGAAAATTTTCAAAAATGAGCCATATCGTTTTCGTTCGGCTGGTCTGCATCTGCATTGCTGGATGGAAAAATTCAACTGGACAAGGAATATTTTACTTATGCCCCTATCTGGGTTTGACTTTATTCGCTACTACAGGAGTATTGGGATGAAGAAATTCTGGCTGGCATTGGCAACACTCTAGGTACATATGTCAAATCGACGGAAGCTACCAAGCAAGGCTGCTACACTGCCTATGCAAGGATATGTATATACACGAATGCCTCAGTTCCTATTCCAGAATCCATTTGTTTAAGTTACCAGGATTTGGACTAGATCCAAACTCTAGACTATGAATTCATTCCCTTCCGATGTCGTCAGTGCCACGAGCACGGACACCTCTTTAGGGACTGCCCTCTTATCAACCCCGCAAAACCTCGCAAGTCGAATCTTGTGAAAGATGATGAGGGTTTTACCAAGATTTACACTAGGCACAAATTAGGGCGCAAACCCATTCCCTCGGGACCTTCCAAACCACCCTCTACCAAGAAAAATTATGAGATCATGGGATCAATCCTTGAGGATTGTCCCTATGATCATCCTTTTGATCCCTCATTTAGTGACCCAAAAGCCCGTAAATCTTTTGATGCCTCTGGACATGCCGCATTTGGAATATGTGATAATGAACCTAGAGCAAGAAGATGGTACAGATCTTGATCCGTAGGACATGGAATTGGCGGGCATTGATCTCCAAAGAGTTGTAGATGCTTGCCATAGACATGATATCAAATCAATCCCTTTGGATCACATATAGAGGGTTCATTGGGCCCTTCTCAAGAATGAAAAAGAAAACTCCGACCTCAACCCTCAGTAGGGGGCCTCCTCCTCTTTGGGCGTGCAAACCAATAAGCTGAAAAACCCCAAAAAGAGCCTGAGGGATGATAAGCGCATTGGAAGGAAGTTGAGTCTGCAACTGCTTTAGGAATCGAGGACATATTGGTGTACTCATGTTAGAATGCCTTGATAACAGACTCTTTCCAACCTTCATCGCCAACTAGTTATCAATGAAAATTCTCTCTTGGAATATAAGAGGTATCAATTGTAAGAGCAAGTAGAGGCTCGTATGAAACAGGGTAAGCGCTGAAAGTCTAGATATTTTTCTGTTGTAAGAAACAAAATGTTCTAGCTCAACTTTGAATACTATTCTTCAATCAATTTGGAAGACATGCCAATCAGTAGCCCTGGATGCCAGAGGATCAACAGGGGGGCTGGCTATCCTTTGGAAATCATCAACGATCATCTTGGAAAACTTCTTTGCAACTTCCAGAAGCATAACAACCTAATTCCGACCAATAGGTTCAGAAATAGTGGGGTTCATAACAAATGTTTATGGGCCGCAACAACTAAATGACAAGTATGATTTTCTATCCTCTCTTCAAAATCTGGCTGAGTTGATTGAGCCCCATTTTTGGATTCCAGGAGGTGATTTTAATCTCATCTCTTCCCTAGAAAAAAAGGAAGGAGGAGTCAGAAGGTTAGATCCTGATAGTGAAGCTTTTAATTCTTTAATTCAGGATCTCAGGTTAATTGATATAAACACCACAATGGTCTTTTTACTTGGAACAACAGAAGAGGGGGTGCTCAACAAGTGGATTGCAGGCTGGATTGATTCCTTACATCAGAGTCTATCATGCTTCCAGGGTTTCAGATGGAAGCAAGTATCCTACCAATTGTTGGTTCGGATCACTAACCCATCTGTATGATAATTAATACTCATGGTGTTCCTTCCAAACAACCTTTCTGATTTGAAATTTTTTGGTTGTCTCATTTGGATTTCCAACAGAACATTCAAAAGTGGTGGTCGAAAATTGATATGGCTCAAGGCAATCTCATGTATCACTTCCAACAACGTCTCAAATCCCCAAAACATCTCAAATCCTAGAACAAACAAATCTTTGGCAATATCTTTCAAGCTTGCAAGTAGTTGGAATCTCAAATCGCTAATCTGCAACAACAACCAATCCTTCATAATTGTTTTGAAGAGCTTTCCACTAGAGAAAAACTACTCACCATACGTTGTCAAGAAGAATTCTATGGAGGCAAAAATCCAGAGCTCAATGGCTTAAGGAGGGAGAGCGCAATACTAAATCCTTCCATAGATCTATGATTCAACAACGACATGCCAACCGCATCACTCAGCTCAAAACAACCCTAGGTAACAAACTCACCCCCCATTTAGACATTGAGAAGGAGTTAGTTTCCTTTTTTCAAAATTTACTTACGGAGCTGCAACTAGATAGATCCGTTGCCATCGACTCTATTACCCGCCACATTCCGCAGCTAGTCACTGATGAGCATAACGAGTGCCTTTTGCGCCCCATCTCCCTGGTAGAAGTTGAAGAAGCAATCATGAGTATGGTTTCTGGAAAATCACCAGGGCCAAATGGCTTCACCTCGGCTTTCTTTCATCACTGCTGGTCGATCGTTAAATTGGATGTCTGGGCATTAGTTACAGAATCTCAAAGGATCTCGGGTATCCTCCCTGTGCTGAATGCTACCTTCATTACTATGATTCTCAAGGAAGCGCAGGCCACTGATCCTTCACAGTTTCGGCCCATTGCCCTTTGTAATGTGATTTACAAGATTATTACGAAGGTCCTTGCCTCATGCATCAAACCTATTATGCCTCTTCTAGTTGGGCTTGAACAATATGGCTATGTGGAGGGATGACAAATCCTTGACAACATTTTGTTGGCTAATGAGGTGGTCCATTCCCTGGAGTCTACCAAAACTCCAGGAATACTGATCAAACTAGAGATGGCCAAAGCTTTTGACAAGCTAAGTTTGCAATATGTCAAGGAAATCCTGCTTGCTTTTGTCTTCCATGCCTCATGGGTTAGTTGGTTTGTGTCTCTCATTTCCTCCTCTTTCTTCTCCATCCTCATCAGTGGCTCTCCCTCCCTTCCGACCTTCCTGTGGCATCTGTCAAGGTGATCCCCTCTCCTCTTTCGTTTTTATTCTTATGGCGGAAGGGATTGGACCCAACATAAAAGCAACAATGCTTTTCTAGTGTCTTCAGGGGCTTTCAATTCACAATTCCCCTTCCCCCCTTTCTCATAATCAATTTGTGGATGACACTATGTTAATGGGAATTCCTTCCGCCAGGGAAGCTGGAGCATTCAAGAGGATTCTGGATGACTTTATGGATGCTTCGGGCACCTTTATCAATCACCTCAAATATCAGATTTTTAATTCAATACTCCTTTGTAGGTTCAATTTCATGTTTCCTGCATCCTAGGCTTTGTTAGGAGCTCCCTTCCATCCAAATATCTTGATGCCCCTCTCCTGGAGACTGCTTGGTAGCTTGGTAGCTGGACTTTTCTCCTCTTGGTAGCTGGACTTGTCAGGAGCTCCTCTTGGGAAGACCTTCTCTCTTGCCTCAGAAAAAAGCTTGGTAGCTGGACTTTTCGTTCTCTTAACATAGCTGGTAGGCTTAATCTCCTCAAAGCTGTCTTGCAAGCCATTCCGCTCTATCTCTTCTTTGTCCTTGCTGTCCCCAAACACATCCTCAAGGCTATTCAGCGTAATTTTCTTTGGCAAGGCACCAACTCAGCCAAAAAATGGGCCCTGGTAGCTTGGAATAGTCTCTGTACCCCTAAACTCAAGGGAGGGCTTGGGCTGCGAGATCTGAAATTCTAAACTGTACTCTGGCAGCCAAAATCTTTTGTGGAGATGGCTTCAAAATAAAGGCGATCTCTGGTGTGAACTCTGGAATTGTAAATATGCTCACAACATTGATCCTCGGGACTCCATCAGGATGACGGGAGATCAAGTTGGATCCATTATTTGGAGTGCAACATGGAAGAATAAATCTTTAGTCCATGACCACAGATTCTGGGAGATTAGAGATGGAAGATCAACTCTTTTTTGGGCGCATTCTTGGCAACAACTTCCTAAACTCCATTCCAATCCGAGATTCCTCTCACTAAAAGAAGATGTTCAGGAGATGCATGGCAGTAAGGTTCATCATTATTGGGCTAATGACCCTGTATCCTTGGACTGGTGGTCCTGGTCGCTTAACCCTTATCATATTCCTCTTTGCAATTGTCTGCACGTTGCCTGCCTGCAGAATGAGCTGTTTCATAGAAAAATTAAATTTTCCATGCTTCTGGACAGACTGCGCTGGGGGCTACCAAGTAGCAGGGCGCTTCAATCTGAAAGAAGCTTACTCCATACTTGCCTAGCATTCCTCCCTCTCTTCGGATGACATATGGGCTAAGATTTGGAAAGCTAATTTATGGCCCAAGGTTGCTACCTTTCTTTGGTTGGTCGCTCATGAGAAGATTTTAACTCAGGATCATCTCCTCCGCAGGGGTTTCTCAGGTCCAGGTCTTTGCACTTTATGTCATAACGGAAGTGAATCTGTAGATAACCTCCTGAATACTTGCGCCTTCAATCAGGCCATCTGGGATCAAGGAGTCCTCTCCTTTAGACAATCCGATACGCACGCTGATTCCATTCGTCTTACCATCTCTTGATGGCGATCCCATGGCTTTAAGAACTCTAAACTGGATTTGGCAACTTTTCCCTAGTTTTGTTTTGTGGGAGATTTGGAAAGAAAGGAATCGTCATATCTTCAAAGATGAGAGTCTCCAACTCCCCTTTGTTTGGGCTCGAATCAAACAGGATATCTCTGAAACTGTGCTGGTGGCCAAGTGGAATGATGATGCTAGTTAGTGTGATGATTGTGAACATTGCCTCCTCTCTGTCTGGCTGTCCCCTTCCTCTCTGCCCCATCCTTCTCCCCCTTTGATTGCTCTTCCCAACCTCTCCTCTCCTCAATCTTGGTCTCCTCCTCCGAAGGGTTTCATCAAACTTAACTTTGAGGGAGCCTCTTAAAGGAATCTGGGTTTTGTGGGTTTTGGGGGTGTTTTTCGTGATGATGAGGGAAAGATCCTACGTCTGTTCTCTGGATTTATTGGTATCGACTCCAATAATGCTGCAGAAATTTGGGCTCTGCTCCAAGGATTAAAAATAGCTCACCTTCACTGGTTCTTCAAGTTTATAGTGGAGGAAGGGGATTCTCAACTTACTATTCATATTCTTACCCGCCTTCAACATGGATCTCCTCCAAGTAAGATTTCTGATAACTGTCGTCTTGAGTCTCTTCTAGAACTTGTTCAGCCTGCCATCAGAAACATTGCTGGGCTCATCCCTTTTCATGTCCGAAGAGAACAAGAGAGGACAACAAGCTGGCTGAGTGTTTAGCTAATGAAGGTGTCTCTAACCCCTCCTTGCTAGATTCCAGCTGGGATGATCTTTCTGCTGAACCTTTGAAGCAGCAATGCCATGCTTTAGCCTGCAGGGATCTTAACCACCCGGATTGGGTGACAGATGGCCTGACGCACCACGAGCATGTCAACAATGGCGGTGCTATGGCCCATCAATGTGATGCGGGGGAGGGTTATGAAGTCTGTACGCTCCCGATCGCGTCCCCTGCCCATTCCTCCCTGTCTGATCATCACACTACATGCTCTGCTTTGGGCTTGTGCGAGGATGATGTGCCGAAGAAGTCAGTGAAGGAGGTGGAGCATGCGTCGGTGGCTGTTTGAGTTGGTGATGAAAATCCTTCCCATATTGATGATTGATGACCCATTGGGCCTGGTACTGGCCTTCATCATAGCGGAGCGTGGGAGGAAGCTCCTTTTCGCGGGTATGTATTTGTCCTGGATGGCTGTTCTCGCTGCTGTTTTCCTTTCTCTTTGTCTGGTTAGAATTGCATTCTGGCATCTGGTCTCTAATGGCTCCAAGAAAGGGCTGTGCCATGTCTTCCTTTGGCCGCAAAACGAGGGCTGCTCTTGCAGCAGAGGCTGCATCTGCCCACTACCAGCACTCGGCCTTGTCTGCCACAAAAGAGGCAACGATTCTTGTGGAGGAGGAGGTTCGGCTTGCGCATGCCTGCCGTGAGGATGACGAGGTTGATGAGCAGGTGGGGGACATTGTCCCGGATCTTGGCTGCACCAGAAACAGAGATACCAAGTTTCACAGGACTGTGGAATTGTATTGGCATGTGAAAACTATGGTGGCAACAGGCATGCTTCCTAAAGAGCATGACTACAAGAAACTCATCCAGCGTCTGGAAGACCTGGAGGGGCAGAATAAATTACTGATGAGTATGGTATCCTGGCTGGTTAAAAGAAATGGTGGCACTCTTCAATTTGTAAGGAGTGATGGGCAGTCTCTGGAAGCTGGTCCTTCTCATTCTGATGTCAAGGTTGATGCGAAACAAACCAAGGTTGCACTCCAGTTTCAGAATTTGGACAGCTGATCTGTTTGCAGTAGTCTCAGGTTTTATGGTTTTTCTAGCTTACTATAGTTTACCTGCCTTCTCTAGTTTACTTTTGTCAGCATCTGGTAGTGTCAATGTTTCTGAAAACTCTGTTAATTTTGTCCTGTTTTGTCAAACAGCTGGCTTGGTTTCCCTCTGGGCAGGCCAGCAGACCTCTAGACTTTTGAAAGCTATATGGGTTGACGGTTGGCCATGGTGGCACTTCTGTACATACTGTTAATACTTTAATAGAAAATCCTTACAAAAATATGTCTAATATTTATATGTTAGTACATAATATACGACAGTAGCTCATTAGAATTAGAACTGAGTGTTAAACACTGTACTTGGAGCTCCCATTTCTTTCCAAAGTTTTTGGAGACAGGGTTGTTGAGCTTGGTTGAGGAATATGGGCTTGGAGAAGTTTTAAAATGTTCCTGGAGGAGTTTTAAAAGGTCTAGCTCTTGCAGGAAAGCAGGATAAAGCATGCAATGCGTTATCTTCATGCAAGACATGTTTGTCTTCTGTTACATGCATGGTGTGTGAGATTCTTGCAACAAACAAAAATTGCTCTTAAACTTTCTTGTTTCTTTGAAGATTTAGGTGGCCTTCGTTTAAACTCTTCAGCCATTCTGTGTTCAGTTTAATGTCTTGTTTAACTTGAGTATCTTCGTTGAATTGGAATCAGTCCAGAACTCTGTTATATCTGATATGCTGACAATATGCTATGTGATTGGATTTTTGCAGATGTCCTAAATGTGTTGAACTAAAGCTACCACGTGCAAATGCTGCTTTCTGGTTCGTACATCTATTTGATTTGTTGACTCTTTGGATATTCATCATTTTTATGTAATGCTTTCTTAAGTATCATCCTTTTTTTTCCAAGAAAAAAAACTTTATATTTGATATTTCAAATTAGAAACCAAAAGATACATCTGCATAGCCTCTCGGCTCTTTTCCAAAATTCATAAAAGTATTCAACCTACCCAATTTCTACTTATTACAGTCATCCAGGAAACAGGACAGGTCCATATGTAAGACCTCTTCTCTCAATTTCCGAGAACAACAAAAAGGACCCATATTGACACATGGAAACACTCTTAACAATCCACTGCTTTAGAGCAAGCATCTTATACCAGATTAAAAGATAGATATGATAGATTCAGAAGAGAGCTCTTTCCCCCCAAATTATTACACAGCCAATGATCCTTCCTGCAAAGAGAGAGCAGCCTTAGAAAGAGTCTGCTTATGAGTTGAGTTACCTGAAAATATGAGTGAAGGCGATAAATTTAAACTGGCTTTTTACCTCCAGAGCTCTATTCATGATAGGTCCTAGAGCCATATTTGTGATCTGACACTTGCCACTAGCTCAGTCCATTAGCAATTTGGAGTCACCCTTTCATCAAAATCCACAAAGCATAAAACTCAGCTCTATTATCAGTTCCAAGGCCAACACCATATTTCCAGGAAAAAATGATGTTTATCCAGATGAAGGATAACCCCTGCTCTGCACATACCTGGAGTTCCTTGACAGGTACCATCAAAGAAATTCCAGGATATAGAAAAATCAAGGACAGGTTCCTTTAAGACCCTGGATACCTTTGGAGCCTTCCAGCTGTTTCTATAAGACAGTCTAATTTTATGGGACACCTGACCTATAGACATTTCTTTTCCTTGGAAGATCATTTTATTTCTGGATTACCATAAACCCCACAGAACAAAACAAGGCAAGGTTCTATGGGCTGAAACAAATTTGTCTAAAATCCAGCTTTCAAATCATTCCAGCAAAGTATTTTTATCCCATGTGATGATTCCATTGGTGATCTGGAGGACTTCTTTCTAAACAGATTTTGATGATTCCATTCACGATCCTTGTCACATTTGTATGATAGTCCTTTACTCTCTAAAGTGTTGTTGAAAACACAAAGTTCAGTTTTATTATTGTAGGATGTATGTAATAGTTAAGCTAGATATGAAAATATTGGAAATGTTGGTATCATTTACTCGGAAGCAGTATTTATATGCAAGAACTCTCAGTCCCCACAAGATGATTTTCAAATATGAAATGGAAATTATGCTTTCAGGGCTGTTTGCAAGAATAAAATGCTGTGTGAGTAGGAATACAAACATATGCCTTGCAAATTCTAACGACATGATTCCCAAATACTTTGAACTTTTTGATTATTAAAGAACGATTGTAAAATATTATTTAGAAGGAAAAATTGCTAAACAGTTTATTTTCCTAAATAACATTGATGCCTTCAGAAGTTCAATATTTTATTTAACTGAACCGGTGACTTGGTTTAACAGTTCTCAGGATTGTTTTAAGGCGACATGGAGCTCACACAAGTCTGTGCATACAGAGGCAAGATTGCCAGCACTTAGGGCAGATAGCCCAGAAGAGCAGATATCTGCAGCACTTAGTAGAGGCTGGTTATATTGCTTAAAAAAAGGCCAGTCTCGAACTTCTCGACTTCCATATTTTGACTGGCTAGGGTGCGTATATGAGTAATACTCTTCTGTTTTGTCAATCGACAATGGTTTTTAATTTTACATTTAAGTTGCTTTTGAATTTAATTGTGGCTACACTAAAATGCAGTCCATGTACCTGAATAAAAGAGTTTGTCATTGCAACTCTGGTCCTGAGTAGAGGGTATAGCCAGGTTTTCTAGAAGCAAAGTTATGCCATTAACCCAAGGGATATTATGCCTAAAATACAGTTCAAACTTCAAATTGAATACTGGAAGTCTGAATTTCGTTCCAATCACTTCAAGGGAGAAACTTTTATAATTTACGAATACCTTTTAATTATGCCGTCTGTAATCTTCTTTCTGTACAAAATGTGGAGTTTTGTTCATAACAATCAATTTTCAAATGTGGATTTAATAGTTGCAGAAATCAGTGAATGATGCACAATTATTATTTCTGGAATGATCTCTGCTGTATTTTTTGAAAATGCATCATATATTACATTAAAAACCAAGATACATGTGTTGAATTATATAGCTTTGGAAGCTATTTTCCCTTTTGTAACTAACCATGTAAATAAAGTTTTGATATAGTGTTAACTTTATGTCAAGCATCAAACACATGACAGGTGTCAACCTTATTCCAAGACAACCTTATGCCATGTGTCAACCTCATAGCACCTCTAAGAGGGCTGCTTAGGGCGGTTGTATCGGCCAGCTTAGGGAGGCTGCTTAGTTGGAGTGGCCAGATTAGGGGGGCTGCTTAGGGTGGTGGTATGACAGCTGTTATACAGCAGTCATACAATCCTAAGACAACAGTTTAGGGCAGCCTCTAGAAGAGACAAAGGAAGTGGCCTTTGGGAGCATTAGGAGGTGGCTCTTGGGAACATTAGGAGGTGACTCTTGGCAGCCAAAGGAGGGCAGGTATGACAGCTGTCATACATTCATAGGGGGTTGCTTAGCGAAGCCAAACCAAATGTAAGGTAAGAGAGAGTATTCTAAACTCAAATGTTTCTGTTGTGAAAAGCTGGGACATCTTGCCAGAGATTGTCCTCTCATAAAAGAGGTCAAAGAAAGGAGGAAAAACAAAAGACATCATGCCAATATCGCTGAAGATGATGAACATGTTTTCAAGAGAGAAAGAAAAGAAGATTGAGATGAAGAGTATGTTTTGGCGGCAACTCTTACCAATTTAGTAAATTATGATGATGAAACATGGCTTGTGGTGCCTCTAGGCACATGGCTGATTTTAAAGACTTTCAAATTTGACTAAGAAAGATTCTTCTCATTAGGTGAGACTAGGTGATAACTCTTCCTATCCTATTAAGGGCATAGGGAATGCTTTTTACAACTTAGATTTTGGTAAACATTTGAAATGGAAAATGTTTTATATGTACCTGGTCTGCAATAGAACCTCCTATCTATTTCAGGATTGTAAGAGAAAGGATTCCAAGTAGCTTTTGTCGATGGCCAAGTTCTTATGTGGCCAAGAGGAAAGAATATTGATGATGTTGTTATAATTGGTATACATGAAGATGGGTTATATAAGTTAAAAGGAAAGGTAGATCAAGCCTTAGTACACAGTACTATATACCCATGTGAACTGTGGCATAGAAGGTTCGCTCATATTCACTATAAAGCCTTACCAGTTGTCAGCAAGATGGTGAAAGGCCTTCCAGAAATTCAAGTGTTCCATGATGGTGTGTGCAAAGGATGTGCACAAGGAAAGAACGTGAAAAAGCCTTTTCCAAGCAGTGACAGTAAAGAAAAAGGAGTTTTGGATCTAATTCATTTAGATGTGTGTGGTACCTTGTCAGCCACTTCACTCATTAGGTATGTTTACTATGTGTCTTTTATTGATGACTTTTCTCGCAAAACTTGGATTTATTTCTTAAAGAATAAAGATAAAGTTTTTAGTAAGTTTAAGGAATTTAAGGTTCTTGTTGAAAATCTTTCTAAGAGAAAAATAAAGGTTTTAACATACGATAACGGAGGAGAATTTACATCTAGTGAATTCAAGGAATTCTGTATAGAAGATGGCATTAATAGGGAGCTTTCTACTCCATACAATCCTCAACAAAAATGGTGTTGCAGAAAGAAAGGTACCATTGAGTATGGTATCGAGTATGATGCAGATTGTGAGTTCATACTACAGGGATACTCTGATTCAGATTGGGTTGGTAGTGTCACAAATCGTAGTACTTCAGGATGCTGTTGTAGTTTGGGATCAGGTATGATCTCATGGTTTAGCATGAAGCAAACCAATGTTGCGTTCAGTACAGCCGTTTAGCATGTATTGAAGCTGTATGGCTACGGAAATTACTTTCAAGATTATTTGATATTGAGTTAGATGCTACTAGTAACTGCTGTGACAATCAGAGTTGAATAAAGTTGTCAGTGAACCCCGTGTTTCATGACAAATCAAAGCATATTGGAATCAAGTATCATTTTATCCGTGATGTGGTAGAAAAGGGAACAATGAAGCTTCATTATGTGGCTACCAATGAGTAGGTTGCAGATGTGCTAACCAAACCTCTGTCAAAGGTGAAGTTTGAGTACTTCAAAGATAAACTTGGACTGGTCCCTCGTAAGAGGGAGTAAGGAGCTGCATATGGGATTTTGGTGACAGTAGCGGGGCAAGTCATTTACACGTAGGATGTGTGCTATTCTATTTTATTCTTATCCAGTATGAAAAAGGACTGGCTCCAAGATTACTCATCCAGTATGAAAAAGGACTAGCACCGAGTAAGACAATTATTGGTGAATTGATAGTTCTTGGTGAACTGTATCAATTACTCCAGCATATGGCTAGTAGGACAGTTCTTGGTGAAATGAGTGAATAAAAATCATGTAATGTCATCAATGTGCTTACCAGAGATGCTATTGATCCCAATGCTAGCTATGGATACAAAACTTCTCTTGATGAACAAATTGTACATGGATCAACAAGTCAATAGGTAAAGATAAATGGATGTAACAATTGGTACCAGGAAAATACCTTCCTTGCTAAGAGGGAGTGTTGAATTATATAGCTTTGGAAGCTATTTTCCCTTTTGTAACTAACCATGTATATAAAATTTTGATGTCAAGCATTAAACACATGACAAGTGTCAACCTTATGCCAAGACAACCTTATGCTAGGTCACAACCTCATAACACCTCTAAGAGGGCTGCTTAGGGCAGTTGTAGTGGCCAGCTTAGGGAGGCTGTTTAAGAGGGCTCCTTAGGGCGGTTGGAGTGGCCAACTTAGGGGGGATGCTTAGGGTGGTGGTATGACAACTGTTATACAACTCTCATACAATCCTAAGACAACAGTTTAGGGTAGCCTCTAGAAGAGACAAAGGAAGTGTCCTTTGGGAGCATTAGGAGGTGGCGCTTGGGAGATTTAGGAGGTGGCTCTTGGGAACATTAGGAGGTGACTCTTGGCAACCAAAGGAGGGAAGGTATGTAAGATGTTATACAACTGTCATACATTCATAGGGGGCTTCTTAGGGCAGCCAAACCAACCTATAAAAGGGGCATTCACTTAACATTTGGATACCTTTGTTTTGCTGGAGTCTTCTGCTGAGGCAAGGCATCTATTTGTTGAAGTATTTTGCTGGTATATGACTGGTATCTACTGGAATCTTCTACTAGTATATGGCTGCTATTTGTTGGAGTCTTCTACTGGTATATGGCAGCTAGTTGTTGAAGTATACTGCTGATACAAGCACTCTATTCTTGCTGAAGTCTTCTACTGTTCCTTGTTGATATAAGGCTGCTACAATTATTGTGTTAAAGCTGCCATAAGTGTGCTACAGCGAGAGGGATGCTTAGGGAGGCTGCTTAAGAGGGCTGCTTAGGGCGGTTGGAGTGGCTAGCTTAGGGGGCTGCTTAGGGTGGGGGTATGATAGCTGTTATACAATTGTCATACAATCCTAAGACAACAGGTTAGGGAAGCCTCTAGATGAGACAAAGGAAGTGACTTTTGGGAGCATTAGGAGGTGGCTCTTGGGAGCTTTAAGAGGTGGCTCTTGGGAACATTAGGAGGTGACTCTTGGCAGCCAAAGGAGGGCAGGTATGACAACTGTTATACATCTGTCATACATTCATAGGGGGCTGCTTAGGGCAGCCAAACCAACCTATAAAAAGGGGCATTCACTTAACATTTGGTTACCTTGTTTTGTTGGAGTCTTCTGCTGAGGCAAGACATCTATTTGCTGAAGTATTTTGTTGCTATATGACTGATATCTATTGGAATTTTCTGCTTGTATATGGCTGCTAGTTGTAGGAGTCTTCTGCTGGTATATGGCAACTAGTTGTTGAAGTATACTGCTGATACTAGCACTCTATTCTTGTTGAAGTCTTTTGCTGTTCCTTGCTGATATAAGGATGCTACAGAGACTGTGTTAAAGTTGCCATAAGTCTGCTACAACAAGAAGGAAAGTCAATTATCTTTTGGTGATTTTGTCAAGCTGTTACTGTAAGTGTTAGTTCAACTATTTGTGAAGTTTGTAAGTGTTGAAACAGAGGTATTGTTTCAACCCTCTGAGTCCTAGCTAGTTACTCTAAAGTCTTGTACTGGTATTGTACTTTGTTGAAGAATCTAAAGAGAAGTTTTGGCTGGGTTTTCTACCCCAAGAGGGTTTCCCAGGGTATACTTGTGTTCTCTCTGTGATTGTCTCACTTTCAATGATCCTCGTATATGCAGATGTATTGGTATGTTGGTTGTATGTTGTACTTTTATTTTAAATTTAGCTACATGCATCAGTTTTTCAACAACATCAAGGTGCCAAGGAGCAATCTCACAAGAGCCCACTGCCTACATAAGCAAGGAAAGCTAGCTTATCTGCTTTGGCTCCAGCTTGAAGACTATCTACATCTTTTTAAGAAAAGGCAATCTTGGCTGAAATTGGGATAACCAAATCCAATTTAAATCCATATTCTTCTTTTAAGCTGAATGGAGTGTTCATTCCATGAAAAGTTGCTTGATGGCATCATTTCCAAAAGAAAGAAATGCCCGTTGGTTGGATCATGTTCCATACTCCCACATGACTGCTGGATCAACCATTTGTCTCAAAACACTTCCCCTTTCCAATGTAAGACAAAAAGAACACTGTACTCAACAGAAACCAAGGCACAAAATCAGCAGAAACCCAGGCACAATGTTTTGGCAACTTCGCAATTCCACAATACATGCTTCATTGTTTCTAGTTTTCAGTAAACCACACAACTGTTTGTAAGCCGAGTGTGATGTAATTGAGCATTTACTGCTAAATTGTCGTGAAGAACAAGCCACCCAAGTACTGAGTAGCAATAGAAGTACAGGACTTCCAGATTACTGCTAAACTGTTATGAAGAACTAGCCACCCAGGTACTGAGTAGCAGTAGAAGAATAGGACTTCCAGATGTCTTAACACCTTGGAAATCACCTTGTTTCGTGATCTTGAAAATTCCGCTTCTTGTTATGACGATCTGCCATTGAATAAGCTGGCCGAATCTTATCATAGAGCTATTTGATTCATAGTCCATAAATGGCTTTCCATAAGACCATCTCTAATTCTCCCAAATGTGTCCATGGACATCCAAGCTTAGCCTGAACAAACAATCATCTGACATATTGCTGTTAAAGCAAGGCCAATCGATGGCTTGAAGTCTACGTGATTGATTAATTTCTTGCCATTATATCTATTTAGTTGTTCTCTTGTCTCACAATCATTCCATGCGTGAAATACTTTCTTTGCCCATGATTTTCCTACGACGGAAGGAAGAAACACAAGTTGCCCTCTTTCCATGGGAATTTTTGAAAGAACAAGAGTCTTTATTCTAGCATTTAAGATTTTATTATGCTACTATGCTATTTACAACATGAGCTTTTTCCACACAACAATTGTCATGAAATACTGCCATCCATGTTCAATTATAAATAATAGAATTTTATTAATGTCCAACAAATGACTGCAAAAGTAGGTCAATGGAACTGTTGAGTACACTTGTAGCAATTCAAAGTGGGAGTGCAGAACTGGCTCCTAAATAAAGGAAGAGGCATAAAGTAAGGGGAATAAAAGGAGGTACTGCCCTAATCTATAAGATCTAATCTGAGCTCTGAAACTGAACTACAGATTTGTGTGAGATGGATCCAAAATCTGGAATAGAAATAATGAAAGCCATTCAGGCTCCGCTAGTAACCGCTTTACTAACATCCGAGGCTGAATGGAGGAAGCTCTAGATAGAACGTTGTCTGGAAGAGAAACTAGAAGATAATGTGGACTGTGCATTATGTTTGGACAAGGTTGCCTACTGGTGAAGTGTGGGAGGTCTCTCCTGGCTACTGGTGCATGGTTTGGAGTGGCCATGTCGTTGAGAGGTGGTGATAGTTCCCCAAGCTCGCACTGATTTTGGGTTGGGGCCAGTACTACTAATGATCTGTCTCTTGGTGCCCCTTGTAGATGGGAGCATTGGGAAGGAGGTAATCCTTTGGTAGGATGCTAGCCTAGGGGGAAGCCAAAGAATATGGGACCAAAGCCTAAGGGTCTCTAACATGTAAAGAGCTAAGCAACATTGTTTGGGTTACCTAAAGAAACTAGAAAGTCCTCGTGACTCCCGAAAAAGGTAGTGGAACCGCCCATAGATCTCGTAGTTGAGGCGACATCGGAAAATGAAATTGTCCCGAGTCTCAACCTCTTGAAGATGTCACATTTGGCAGATCTGGTCTAATTGGTCAATTTGTGTCCACTCGAATCCTATCAGGTCCACTTTAAACTGGTCTAGGGGATGCAATGAGCATGCATTTAGTGGCGATATGTGTACCAAGGTCAAATAATAAATTTGTTTAAAAGGCCGTCTTCAAGCGTAACCCGCCGAATGGCTTTGTCCAAGTGATTTGTGTGTATTGCTTGTAAATGTCGTCCTAGTGATCCTGTTCAACTCTTACCTAGTAGGTAGGAGGCAGTCACGTGCATAAAGTGAATAATTGATCCGGGGAAGGCGATTAGGTGCATAAAGTGAATAATTGATCGGAGGCAGGCGGTCTATTGAGATACCCACATATGCCAAAAGATCTGAAACCCCCATAAACTAGTTGTGAATTGGGCTTGGGGGACTAGCCAAAGCAATGGCCATTGATGAAGAATGGTAGAGACACCAGGCTCAGAACAATCTCGAGATGAAAGGGTTGGGGACCAAACTCAGCGAGGATGATAGATGTGGGGATTGTTTGTTTGTATTTGATGAAACGTCGAAGAAGGGTTTGCACCCTCTCAATAGTGGACCAATCATACTCTAAGAAATAAGGCCCCCGAACTTCCTGTTAAAGTTTTAGGTATCTTTGGAAGATATTCTTATTATATCACTATTGTCTTAGACCACGTCAAAACCCTAAAGAATAATATTATGTTATATTTGTAAAGTCAACCCTATTGTGCCTTTGTAAAATTCGGCCATATTGTGCCTTTGTAAAATTCGGCCATATTGTGCCTTTGTAAAAGTTAATTGTAAATTAGAAGGGGTAAAGTATACAAGTCGTCCCTTCCCTAATTAAAGGGTGGCTCAACTTGTATTTATAAGAGGCTAGGCGCCCCACTTGAAGGACACACAACACTAGCTCTCTCACACAAGGAAAAGTGCGCAAGTCTGAGGAGGAGATGCAACTACAAAGTAAGGGTGTTCTGGTGAAATGTTTTGGTTATCTCTTGGAGGACTATCTTGGTCTAGTGGTGCGCTATCCTATTCTGGTTAGGGTTTATGGTTTATCTTCTGATTATCCTTTGTTTGGTGAGACTTCTCCTAAGAGAGACATTGTACTTGTTGACAAATCTATATTGAAGAAGCTTTGCTGGGTTTTCACCCCCACGAGGGTTTCCCAAGATAAATTTTGTGTATACTGTGGATGTCTTTCTTTCATTGATCCTTATGCATGCAGTTATTGTTTTAATAGTTGAAAGTTAAAGAATACTCAATACACTTAACTACTTAAGCGAAATTTTAACATGGTATTAGAGCGGGCCGGAAAGAAGCCATTTTCACAGTCCAGAAGAACTCACTGGAGAAGTCAAGACCATAGGAAGACTCTCCTAACCCTAGCGCATCTTTTCTTGGGTTTAGATTTTTAGTTTGACGAAGATTGGAAAAACAACAGTTTGTGCTGCAACTGCAACAACTGTTGGCAACTGCATAAAACCATAGAAGGTGACTTCAAAGAGCTCGCTTAAGGAGGGAATATCTTTCCCTCGGAGCAAAATTCCAAAATTCTCATTTTGAAAAATTAGGGTTTCCTCATAAACTCTAGATCAAGACCTCTTGGCAGCTACAAATTGAAGTTGGAGCAGACCACCTTGGCATAACACTCTCTCTGGTAAGTTCAAAACCTTTCTTTTAAAAGTTTTCGTTTTTCTTATTGTATTACCGTTCAAGGACAAGGTGGCACCTAGTGCCAAGCTTGATGAGAAGCTTGAGGGTGATGATAACTTGCGAGCATGGAACTATAGAGTGATGCTCATTCTAGAAGAGAATGATCTAGAAGATTTCGTCAAAGAAGAAATTCTAGAACTAGACGAAGATGAGGCCAAGGCAAAGTACAAAAAGAACTTGGTGAAGGCAAAGAGAATCATTGCTTATTCTATCAAGGATCATTTGATCTCTCATGTTTCATCATTAACAATTCCGAAGCAAATGTTTGATGCCTTATCCCGATTGTATGAAGGCAAGACAATCAACCGAAAGATAACCTTGAGGACACAACTCAAGAATGTGAAGATGCAGAGTTCAAAAACTATTCAATCCTACTTCACAAGGGTGTCTCAAATCAAAGAACAACTTGAAGCCATTAGAGACACAATTGAAGAAGCTGAATTGGTAATGACTACATTGATTGGTCTCCCCAGATCTTGGGAATCATTCATTCAGGGAATATGTTCAAGAAGAAAGCTAACAAGGTTTAGTAGACTATGGGAGGACTGCACTCAGGAAGAAGCTAGATTGGCAGCAAGAGAAGAAAAACTAGGCGATGAGGAAAATCAAGCTCTAGTAGCTTATGCAAGAAAAGGAAAGAGCAAGAAGGAAGTTCACTCACACAAGAAGCCTCATGGATTACAAAAGACACAAGTTTAAGAAGGATTTCTCACATTATAGATGCTACTTCTGTCAGAAGATGGGACACATTGCAATAAACTGTCCCAACTCTAAAGGTCAAGTCAGGAAAGGAAAGTATAAAAGACATCATGCTCATGCCGCAGAAGATGATGAACTTGATCAAGAAAGAGCCAAATAAGATGACTTAAGCGAAGAATATGTATTGATATCAACTCTTACATGTACAATCACTCATGGAAGTGACACATGGTTTATTGATAGTGGTGGTTCTAAGCACATGACATGTTACAAGGATTCTTTCTCAGAATTAGTTTAGAAGGATTCACCTCACAAGGTGAAGCTCGGTGACGACTATTAGTATCCCATTAAAGGAGTAGGAGAAGCATCGTACAGATTGGATTCCGAAAAACCTATGAAGATGATGGATGTTTTGTATGTACCTGGTTTGAAGAAGCATCTCCTTTCTATCTTAGCTTTGGATGAGAAAGGATTCAAAGTTGCTTTCATTGATGGTGAAGTTCTCATGTGGCCAAGAGGAAAGTTTGTTGATGATGCTGTGGTGATTGGTGTTCAAGAAGGAGGTCTATACAAATTGAAGGGACATTCAAATTCAACATTAGTACACAATACAGTTACTCCAAGTGAGTTATGGCATAGAAGATTTACTCACATACATTACAAAGCACTACCAATCGTTAGCAAGATGGTGACAGGTTTACTAGAAATCCAAGTGAATCATGAGGGCATATGCAAGGGATGCACTCAAGGCAAGCACGTGAAGAAACCATTTCCAAGCAGTGATAGCAAATCCAAAGGAGCCTTGGACATCATACATTCATACGTGTGTGGATAGATGTCAACCAATTCACTTAGCGGGTATGTATACTATGTTTAATTTATTAATGATTTCTCACGTAAAACTTGGATTTACTTTTTGAAAGCTAAAAGTAAAGTATTCAACAAGTTCAAAGAATTCAAGGCACTTGTTGAAAATCTTTTAGAGAAGAAGGTAAAGATATTAAGGTTAGATAATGGAGGAGAATTCACATCAGATGAATTCAAGGCATTCTGCTAAGAAGTTGGGATTAAGAGGGAGCTCTCTACTTAGCGGGTATGTATACTATGTTTCATTTATTGATGATTTCTCACGTAAAACTTGGATTTACTTTTTGAAAGCTAAAAGTAAAGTATTCAACAAGTTCAAAGAATTCAAGGCACTTGTTGAAAATCTTTCCGAGAAGAAGATAAATATATTAAGGCCAGATAATGGAGGAGAATTCACATTAGATGAATTCAAGGCATTTTGCAAAGAATTTGGGATTAAGAGGGAGCTCTCTACTTCCTACAATCCTTAGCAGAATGGTGTGGCAGAAAGAAAGAATTGTACAATCAGGGAAGCAGTAAAGGCCATGATTCATGACCAATATTTACCAATGCATCTTTGGGCATAAGCAACCAGGACTGCAGTATATGTACAAAAAAGAAGTCCCCACCATGTACTTGGGAACAAGACACCGGAATAAATGTTTACATGTGAAAATCCAGAGGTCAGCCACCTGAGGATATTTGGCTGTCTAGTGTATGTGCATGTCCCCAAGGATAAAAGATTGAAGTTGGACCCTTCAGGAAAGAAGGGTATATTTGTTGGATATAGTGAGACATCGAAGGCATACAGAGTCTACATCCTTGGTCATCGGCAGATTGAGACTAGCAGAGATGTCACCTTCGATGATGATGCTGTTGAAATAACGTAACTGCAAAGTGTATTCTGTTTATTATTTGATATATTATTCATTGGATCAATCTCGATTGCAGATTGATCATGTTGGCTATTGTAAAAGACCAAATCCCCTTTTGTGGATTGGTCAAAATGTAATTGTAATAGGTAGAATAAGAAGTCGGCCCCAGAATATATTAAAGAGGCCCCATAATATATTAAAGGTGGTTATAACCACCTGGATTGAGAAGTCGGCCCTGCCAGTGAAGAGACACTTCCACACGTGCCAGAATTGTATAAATAAGGAGGCTAGCGCTTCACTTAGACACACACTCACTTGTTCATTTGAGAGACAAGTTTCAGAGCTGCAGTTGGAGAAGAGAGAGAGAGAGGCGCATCCTTGGGAGAGGACTTTCTGTATTTGTTTAAGTTATCTCTTGGCATTGTATTGGCTATCTATAATAAGGAAGTTTTGTTGGGTTTTCTCCCCCATGAGGGTTTCCTAGGATAAATGATGTGTCTCTTGTGATTGTGTATTTCTCAGTGATCCTAGCTTATGCTATTGTTATCTATTGAAATGCAAAGAACTCTAATAATAGCTTGAACATTAACAGATGCAACTTTCAGCAGATCGAGACACAATCATTCAGATGAGATTCATGATGAGGAACTTGAAGCTCCTAGAGTTACAGATACAGATGCGGGCGATGATGTACTAGAAGATCATGATATGGAAGAACCACAGAGACCTGCAGATTCATCTCGAGAGATGAATACTAAGAGAAGACTGGCTTGGGTTCGAAAAATTATTCAGGATGTAGAGAAGTATGGTGCTCCAGATGGATCCTTCAGAGAAAGCAAGAGACCACGACCATACTCTAGTTACGTGGAATTGTTAAGTGACATTATTGATGCTGAGCCTACTAGTTATGAAGAGTTTGCAGAGAAGAAAGAATGGAAGGATGCCATGATTGAAGAGTACTAGTCCATTGTAAAGAATGATGTTTGGGATGTGGTTCCTAGACTGAAAGAGAAAACAATAGTAATTTCTAAGTGGATTTACAAGACGAAGCATTCAACATATGGCAGTGTTGAGAAGTACAAGGCAAGGCTTGTGGCGTGTGGTTTCTCCCAGAAATAAGGAATAGATTATGAGGAGACATTTGCTCTTGTGGCGAGATACATTCCGATTAGAGCTATACTTGCGATAGCTGCATTGATGAAGTGGAAGGTACACAAGATGTACGTGAAGGCACCTTTTTTTAACGGTGTAATAAAATAGGAAGTGTATGTGCAGTAGCCAAAAGGTTTTGAGACACATGATAGTCAGACACGTGTGCAGATTGAAGAAAGCCTTGTATGGATTAAAGCAAGCACCCAAGGCATGGTATGGTAGAATTGACAGTTTCCTGATGAGCTTGGGGTTTACCAAGAGGAAAGCAGATTCCAACCTTTACTACAAGGTTGTAGATGGTGGACCAGTGATATTACTGTTGTATGTGGATGACCTATTTCTAATAGGAGATGAGAAGCTCATCAACGAAAGTAAGAGGAAGCTAGCTGCAAAATTCGAGATGAAAGACCTGGGTATGTTGCATTACTTCTTAGGTCTAGAGGTATGGCAGAGACTGAGTGAGATTTTCCTTAACCAAGGAAAATATGCTATAGAGATTCTGAAGAGAGTCAAAATGTTGGGTTGTAAGGCCATGCTTACACCGATGGTGACAAATCTAAAGTTATTGAGTGATATATCTTCAGTGAAGTGGATGCCACCATGTATAGACAGATGATTAGTTCGTTGATGTACTTAATGAACACAAGGCCAGACATATGTTTTGCGGTGAACACATTGAGTTAGTATATGGTGGAGCTGAGAGGTTTTCACTTGATTGCAGCAAAACATGTGATGAGGTACCTGAAGGGTACAATTGATTATGGACTCAGATATGTATCAGATTGTGAGATAAGCCTACAAGGCTTTAATGATTCAAATTGGGCCGATAGTGTTGCAGACCGACAGAGTACATTTGGATATTGCTTCAGTTTGGGATCAAATATGATCTCATGGTTTAGCAGGAAGCAGACAAGCGTGGCGCTTAGTACGGCTGAGGCAGAGTACATAGCAGCATGTTCAACTAGCAACGAAGCAATGTGGCTTTGGAAGATGCTTGTAGGATTGTTTGATCTCGAGTTAGAGGCGACTTGTATTTGGTGTGACAACCAGAGTTGTGTGAAGTTGTCAGAGAACCCAGTGTTTCATGACTAGTCCAAGCATATCGAGATCAAGTACCATTATATTAGAGATATGGTGTAGAAGGGAGCAGTGAAGCTCCAGTATGTCGCTACAGATGAGCAAATAGTAGACGTGTTGACCAAGCCTCTGTCGAGAGTGAAGTTTGTGTACTTCAGAGACAAGCTTGGTGTGGTCCAGAAGGACTTCCCTAGTAAGAGGGAGTGATGAATTACAGTTGTGATTCCAGGGTAGCAACATCAGCGTGTGGAAGTAGCAACGGGTAGTCATTCACAAGCACGTTACTGACTGTGGCACTAGTTAGCATGACCTTGCACAAGGTCAGCAGATGTCGAGCCTTCGGGGCTGGCGATTTACCCAACTTTTCAAGTTGGTGGGCCAACGTGTGTGATTGGAGGTGTTTCCTAGCCTTGAGCTTGATGGGTAGTGTGTGTACTACATCGCCTAATCCTTGTGATTAGATGCTTGGTTACTATGGACCGGTTGCCTAGTGTGTCAATCAGAGGTTATTAGTTCTTTATGAACTAGATGCCAGATTCTATGTGAGCTGGCGAGTTATTAGTTCTTTATGAACTAGATGTCAGACTCTGTGTGAGCTGACGAGTTACTAGTTCTTTATGAACTAGATGCCATATTCTATATGAGCTGGCGAGTTACTAGTTCTTTATGAACTAGATGTCGGATTCTGTGTGACATGACAAGTTACTAGTTCTTTATGAACTAGATGCCAGATTTTGTGTGAGCTGACAAGTTAAAGCCCCGTGATGACATAAAGCCCGAATGGATGATGAGACCCTGGATGGTGACGTGGTTACAAAACTTCTTCAGTATAGATTCGTGGAAAGTCAACAAGTCAATGGTCAAGTGTACAAAAGTGCAGAAGTAGTCGTGACGATCGTGCCAGAAGAATACCTTCCTTGCTAAGAGGGAGTGTTGAAGTTTGAGTAGCTTCAGAAGATAATCTTATTGTATCAATATGGTATTAGACCAAGTCAAAACCCCAAAGAATAATATTATATTATATTTGTAAAGTCGGCTCTATTGTGCCTTTGTAAAAGTCAATTGTAAATTAGAAGGGGTAAAGATTACAAGTTGGCCTTGACCTAATTAAATGGTGGCTCAACTTGTATTTATAAGAGGCTAGGTGCCTCACTTGAAGGACACAGAACACAAGTTCTCTCACACAAGGAAAAGTGCGCAAGTTTGAGGAGACGTAGCTGCAGAGTAAGGGTGTTTTGGTGAAGGGTTTTGGTTATCTCTTGGAGGACTATCTTGGTCTAGTGGTGCGCTACCCTATTTTGGTTAGGGTTTCTGGTTTATCTTCTGATTATCTTTTGTTTGGTGAGATCTCTCTCTCTCGAGACATTGTACTTGTTGACGAATCTATATTGAAGAAGCTTTGCTGGGTTTTCTCCACCATGAGGGTTTCCTAGGATAAATCTTGTGTATACTGTGGATGTCTTTCTTTCAGTGATCCTTATGCATGCAGAATACTCAATACACTTAACTGCTTAAGCGGAATTTTAACACTTTCGAATCATAGAGAATTGTTGAGTAGATAATGGAATCCATGAGATCCATCTTGGATGAGATGTCTCGGAAGTGATGATGCAAGCATTGTCTTTCGAGGAGAGCTAAGGATCCGTAACCTAAAGGAACCAACGATATTGATCTCCTCCCATCTGAAGAAAAAATGGTAATTTGAGAAAACCCTTTTTGACCCATTAAAGATTGTAACTATGGTTTTATCTAGGTTAATCATCAACCATGGAAGGTCATAAAATAGGCTAGTGCATCCTGTTGATATTATGGTAGCTGTGGGAGGTATTAACCTCCATTTGTGACCTTTGATGAGATTAGAATATTCCGAAAGCGAGAAAAGACTTGGACACAACCCTAGAAGTAAAGTCGACTAAAGAGAATATTTGATATTAAGTCTTTCGCACCAAGAAAGAGAAGTCGGCCCAGACAGCCTGGTAAGAGCAGTATAAATACAGGACGCCAGTTCTCATTTGAGACAGATATCTCGAAACTGCAGAAATCCACTTGTGCGCACTGCAGAAATCTAGTAGTGCGCAAGTCTGGGGAACTGTAGCTGCAGCTGTAGTTCCTGCAATCTGTATTTTCGGTTTTTCTGGGTTGGACTTTCTGATCAGTCTTGGTTATCTTTTCTTGGTGCATTAGCCTTGGTTGGCTATTGATTTGCTACCAAAATTCTTTTCTCTGTCAAGGTCAAGGTGCTCGGGGGTGGGATTAGTGCCTATGGTTGGGTGACAATATTGCTATATTGTCTATGGTTAAATGAGCACACCCACTTTTCTAACAAGTTATGGGCCCACACCTCCTTCATTCAGTCTAAGCCATAAGGTTATCAAGCTCGTTGAAGAACTGCCACTAGGGTTTCTAGTAGGTGCAGTTATTGAAGCACTGCCGCTAGGGTTACTAACAGGTGCAGTTGTAGAAACCCTAAAACTCTTGCCTAGCACCTTATGATGGAATACCTTACTCAAGGAGAAGATATTCTAGTGTGCCTTAATCCAATGCACCTCTTGGCACTCTCAGAAAGCAAAAACTTCAAGGTTGAGATTTTGGGTCAAAGCTTGACTGGTTCTCAGTCAACAGAAATCATGAATGAAAAGACGAATCATCTACAATATTCAATGCTCATAGGAACTCTTGAAGATGACATGTAGATAATTGACAGTGGAGCTTCCAGGCATATGACAGGAGACCAGGCCAGAGTCTCTAATCTAAATGAAAAGAAGACATCCTACAAGGTAGAACTTGGAGATAAAAACACCTATCCAGTCAAAGGAATTGGTCAAGCCTCCGTCAAATTGAAAACATGTAGCAATGTTCATTTGAGCAATGTCTTATATGTACATGGTTTAGTAAAGAATCTTTTATCCATATCTTGCCTAGAAGACAAAGGAAACATAATAGCTTTTGTAGATGGAAAAGTATTATCTTGGTCTAGAGACTCCAACAAAGAGAATGCTAGAGTTATTGGAACCCGTGAAGGAAGACTATACAGACTACTAGAAAGAAATGATGAAGCTCTTGTACATGATGAAGTCAATCCCAATGAACTTTGGCATATTAGGTATGCTCATATCAACTATCAAGCATTACCTTTCCTAAAAAAGATTGTTGAAGGAATACCAGAACTACAATCTATACATGAAGGATTTTGTAAAGGATGTGCTCTTGGTAAGAATGTTAAGAAACCATTCTCAAGCAACAATAATAGATCTAAGGAAATCCTAGATCTAATACATTCAGATGTTTGCGGTCCGATGCCAGTCAAATCTCTACGAGGTTTTCTTTATTATGTAATCTTCATAGATGATTACTCAAGAAAGACTTGGTTATATCTCTTGAAGACAAAGGACGAAGTTTTCAACAAGTTTCAAGAATTCAAAGCAAACATAGAGAACCTCAGAAACAAGAAAATCAAGACCTTGAGAACAGATAATGGAGGAGAATATACATCCAAGGAATTTGTTGCCTTTTGTAAATCGGCAGGGGTTAGGAGGGAGTTAACTGTTCCTCATAATCCTCAACAAAATGGTGTAGTAGAAAGGAAGAATAGATCTATTGAAGAAACTGTGAAAGCACTAACGAACGATCAAGGTTTATCTATGTATTTGTGGGGAGAAGCAACTGTGACAACAATATATGTTCAGAACAGAAGTCCCCACCGTATATTGAAGGATATGACTCCAAAAGAAGCCTTCTCATGAAAGAAACCTAATGTGGAACACTTAAGAATCTTTGGATGCCCTGTTTACATTCACATCCCCAAGGACAAAAGGAAGAAATTAGAACCCTCAGGAAAGAAGGGCATATTCGTGGGATATAGTGAATCATCCAAGGCCTACAAAATCTATATCCCAGAACAGCATAAGGTTGAAGTCAACAGAGACGTAACCTTCAATGAAAAGATGGCTTTCAAGAAATCCATAGAAGAAACTATAGAAGAAGAAGAGTATGAAGAGCCTAAAGAAGAAAGCACATGTCTTCCAGAAAGTCAGAATGAAGAAACATAGCAACTTGATCATTCAATGCAACCATGTGAAACTATTGAATTAGACATTGTACCCAAAACCAAGAAACGTCCAGCTTGGCTCGAAGCTACTCTACAAGAAGCAGAGAGACTCAATGCCCCAAGTGGCACCTTCAGAAAAAGCAAAAAGCCCAAAAGATTCTCCAACTATGCAACATGTATAACAAAGATTCTAAATGAAGAACCCACCACATTTGAAGAGGCAGCTCAAAAGAAACAATGGAAAGAAGCTATGACAAAAGAACACCAGTCCATCATGAAAAATGATGTATGGGAAATTATGTCTAGACCCAAAGAAAAGTCAGTAGTAACTTCAAAATGGGTCTATAAGATCAAACATGCAACAGGCATAAGTGTGGACAAATACAAAGCAAGGTTCGCAGCTAGAGGGTTCTCCCAGAAGGAGGGAGAAGACTATGACGAGACATTTTCTCCTGTTGCGAGATATACTTCTATTAGAGCCATTATGTCTCTTGCTACTTCCATGGGATGGAGTTTACATCAGATGGATGTAAAGACAACTTTCCTCAATGGAGCAATTGACGAAGAAGTATACATTGAACAACCTCAAGGATTTGAAGTACACTCCAGAGACACTCATGTTTGCAGACTAAAGAAAGCCTTGTATGGACTCAAGCAAACTCCAAGAGCTTGGTATGCCAGAATAGACAACTAGTTAATAAGACTTGGCTTCTCCAAGAGTCATGCAGATCCAAATTTTTACTACAAAGTCGTGAACAATGCACTTGTGATTCTACTGTTATATGTCGACGATTTATTCTTGACAGGTGAAGAGTCTCTCATCATCCAGTGTAAGAAGGAACTAGCTTCTGAATTCGATATGAAAGATCTTGGTCTCATGCATTATTACTTGGGACTAGAAGTATGGTAGAAGCGTGGTGAAGTATTCCTTGGACAAGGAAAGTATGCAGTAAAGATTCTTTAGAAGTTTGGATTGATGGATTGCAAATCCATGGACACTCCTATGACCACAGATATAAGGAAAGTAAGAGACTCAGATTCTGATGCAGTAGACCCGTCCCTATATCGACAATTGATTGGGTCATTGATGTATTTAGTGAATACTCGACCAGATATTTGCTTTGCTGTAAACACCCTAAGCCAGTTTAAGGTGGAACCTCGACATGAGCATTGGATAGCTGCAAAGCATGTTCTAAGATATATTCGTGGGACGCTAAACAATGGCTTAAGATATATCGCATCTAGTGATATACAACTTCATGGATTCACAGATTCAGATTGGGTAGGAAGTGCAGAAGACAGTAGTACTTCAGGGATGTGTTTCAGCTTGGGCTTCGCTATGATATCTTGGGGCAACAAGAAACAAAAATCTGTCGCACTCGGCATAACAAAAGCAGAATATATCGCAACATGTGAGGCATGTACAGAAGCATTATGGCTGAGAAAGTTGATTTTTGGATTATTTGATCATGTACCAGATTCGACCATAATATACTGTGACAATCAGAGTTGTATAAGGCTATCCGAACACCCAGTGTTTCATGAATGGTCGAAACACATGAGATCAAATACTACTTTATTCGAGATAAAGTCCAGGAAGGAGAAGTGAAGCTCCAATATACCCCCACAGATGAGCAGACAACAGATATTTTGACAAAGCCTCTGTCCAGGATAAAGTTTTCATACTTATGAGACAAGTTGGGGATCGTGGAAATAACTCCCTTAGCTGAAAAGGGAAGAGATGGCTCTCCAGGTTGGGAGGGAGCACTGATACATCATTGATTTATGGATAGTTATTTTCCAGCTTGGAAAATGGTCCAGGATGGGCAGTTCCTTTACAATTCAGAAAGTGGTTTGAGATTTCTGATAGACAGGCATTTTCAAGTTCGGAAAATGGTCCAGATAGGACAGTCATTTTCGTAATGAAAATGGTTCGATAGATTGCTGATGTACCATAGACAACGATTCCCCTTGTGGCCAGTGTGGGGGAATGGTCTAGGACAATCATTCTACTTGGCAGCCACTCTCAGTAGTGGTCAAGCAGAATGGTCCGCCTTGCCGGGAAGTCATTCTTTCGAAGTTCACAGTTGTGAGCAGTTTCAAAGAATGGTCCGTTTTGGAGGTTGGTGCAGGACAACCATTTCCTTACGAAATGGTTCGGACAGTCATTCCCTAAGGTAGACTCATTCTCTCCAGGTTGCACTGTGTTTAGTGCTAGAGGAATGGCCCAGTTAGGTGAATGGTCTAGGTTCAGAAATTAGGGACATGCATTCCCTAGGGCAGACTCATTCTCTCCAGGTTGCACTATGTTTAGTGTCGGAGGAATGGCGCGGTTAGGAGAATGGTCCAAGCTCATAAATCAGGGATAGTTATTGTTCCATGCTTGGGAAGAATAGTCCAGATAGCCCATGGTTGATGATTTTACCGTATGAGGGAAGATGCTCTTCTAGATCTCACAGGTGTGAGTGGAAGAATGGCCTAGATAACTCAGTTTATATCATGATATTGTTTTTATGCAGGTTGATATCAGATGATATGATTGCTATGGAGACTGTATGTCTCTGGACAAAAGATGTATGCTACTGTGGTGGATGTGTTCCACTGGTTGTGACTATGTGTCACTGATTAAGTAGCCGTGTGCTACTTAGTGTGGTTGTGTACCACTGGTTAGTAGTTATGTACTACTATGGATAATATGTGCTACTTAGTGTGGTTGTGTACCACTGGTTAGTAGATGAGATTGCACTAATTGTTATGGAGATTATCTAGTTGGATAATATTGACGGTGCTCGTGATTTGATCATGAGATAGCTTGTGTGGCTATGATGATGCTACTGGTTGAATGGTCTGTTTGTGCTCAAGATCATTACCTTTTTTACCTCCCTAGCTAGGAGGGAGTGTTGATATTATGGTAGCTGCTGGACGTATTAAGCTCCATTTGTGACCTTTGATGAGATTAGAATATTCCGGAAGCGAGAAAAGACTTGGACACAACCCTAGAAGTAAAGTCGGCTTAAGAGAATATTTTATATTAAGTCTTTAGCACCTAGAAAGAGAAGTCGGCCCAGACAGCCTAGTAAGAGCAATATAAATACAGGACGCCGGTTCTCATTTGAGACAAATATCTCGAAACTGCAGAAATCCACTTGTGTGCATTGTAGAAATCTATTAGTGTGCAAGTTTGGGGAGTAGTTGCAGCTGCAGTTCTTGCAATTTGTATTTTTGGTTTTTCTGGGTTGGACTTTCGGATCAGACTTGGTTATCTTTTCTTGGTGCATTAGCCTTGGTTGGCTATTGATTTGCTACCAGAATTCTTCTCTTTGTCAAGGTCAAGGTGCTCGGGGGTGGCATTAGTGCCTATGGTTGGGTGACAATATTACTATATTGTCTATGGTTAAACGAGCACACCCACTTTTCTAGCACATCCAACCGTCTTTGCAGATCCTTTGGGGAAGAGGCAAGGAGGCCCATATCATCGCCAAAAAGAAAAAAATAAAAAATGGTGTGAGAGGCACCCATCTTTATCTTGGATGTGCTCATGAAGGAATGATTCTAACTCATCGATGTAAATCCCAAACAGAGAGGGGAAGCAGACACCCCTGCTTGACCCTAATAGTACTCTTGATGAAATCCGACTGTACATGTGTGTGCAGAGATGAGCCAAAATTGACTTGTGAAGGTGCATGATGACTGTTAGGAGAGTCTAAAAAATGCCAATATCTTGAAGCCTCTAAAATAAACCTTCACGAGGGATCAAATCAAAGGATTTTCAAAAGTCTACGAAGCAACAATAGACTTTCAAAGAGCGATGTTGCCCCTCCCCCATAATGGTTCAGAGTGTGAGGATATGAGCAATAGACTTTAAAACTAGCATGCTCTCTAGCTTTAAGGTGTCTTTGCTCAAGATGATAAGAAAACATTAAATGTAGGGCAGTGGCGTACAACTTCAAGAATGTATATCGAATCATAATTGTCTTGTAATGATTAGGATCTACACTGAAGCTCGATTTGTAAATCAGGTGGATTGTATGGTGGGAAACTTGTGCTGACAACATGATTAAATAAGGCCAAAATGTAGGAGTCGAGGGGGTGAAGCTCGTGTTTGAAGAACTCAACCCAAAATCCCTCCTTATTTGCTACTCTGTTGGTGTTCATAACTATAATTGCCTTTTGGATATCCTAGTAAGATAAAAAGTAGTAAGGTTAAGGGGGGAGGAGTTACTTGGTCAAGGGTTGTCTAGGAATATTGTAGAGAGTAGAAGTATGGGAGAACATGGAGTTCAGATCGAGATCCGTGAGGATGGTGCGCTAGAAGGTTTTGGAAGAGTTGCGAAGGGAAACACACAATTTGCATCTCTTATGTGAGATGTAGAGGCATTTCTTGTGGTGGAGGCAGTGGTGAGAGTAACTGAGGTTCGAATAGGAGTGATTGTGAGTGAAGGAAAACCAAAGTTGGCTATGGAGGGTTTTACACTTTTTTCATACCACTAGTTCATAGGGAAAGACTTGGTTTTGGGAGAGGGGGAGGGGGACATGTGGGGTTAAGTCATGATGATTCTTACCAAATGATCAAGGGGAGGTGTTCATATTTGATGGAGATCGACTCAAGTGATGAAAATTGGGAATTGAAGGGGAGCATCAGGTGAAAGTGGGAGGAGAAGATGAGAGGGTCCCACTTGTTAAAGAGGATAGTGGTTTGGGGTGGGCCCAATCGAGGAGATATGTGTGGAGGTGGGGGATAGACCTAGAGGGAAAAATGAAGGAGGGTGTTTTCGGCTAAAGGTTAAAGGGATACCAAGAGATGGTGTATAAAGGGGAGGAAGCTCTGGTTGGCCATGCCATAATCCACTACACTAGTGTCCCCACCATATGGAAGGCACATGAAGTGGCCAGAGGCTGGAAAACAAGGGAGGTTCTTCAAGAACAAAAGCTCATGAGATTCATCCAACTGCAAAAGGTGTCTACCATATGTTGTAAGAGGCCGCAAAGCATTGTTAGAAGTCCGATGAAGCTCTACTAACGCTGGATTAATCTCTTGGATACAAAGTTCATCCTCAGAATGGTTGTGGAGAGGGATCTAGCGGGCTCTAGTTTGTGCATTGAAATCACCCAAATGAATGACCTTTTCCATCATCGAGTATTGCATGATGTCGACATACAAATCTAGGTAAGGATCCCCATCTGAATCCCCATGAATGGAGAAGTGTGAGGATGCCGGGGGGAAGTAACAAACAATAATGTAAATGTCTTTAGGGAGTGTTTCTAAGCCGCTCACCTGGATCCACATAAATCTAGCAAACTCATTTGAGGCTACCATAGAGACCCTACTCCGGAGGGAGTCCTTGGTGAAACAAGCTACACCACCCAAACCTCTAACACAACTAGAACTCCGAGTTTCCTCTTTGCATGCTGAAAACCAATGGTAACCGAGTATCCTCGGAAGCCCCAAAACAGGGCTTGTGCGAGTCATAGTGATAAAGAAGATATCCACTGAAACAAGAATGTCAAATATCATGCTCAAAGATGACCAAAAAGAGCCATTTCCATTTCGGTAGCCTGTCAAAACCTTCGACCCTTGCCACCTTTCCCACTAGTCCTGTCGTTTGGAGTACCTAGGATGGGTTCACCCAAGATTAGTGGAATCCTGGATTACTGCCCTTAGGTCCTTGATAACTGCCCATTTCCTTGCTTGACGTGCTCCAACAACCTACTATTTGGAGCGTTTGAACCCCACAACTTGTGATTCAGTGAGGTTCTCATCCAAGTAGATCCTTTGAGGAAGGGAGAAGAGCTTCCCCTTGGCTCGAAGGGCTTGAAGATGGTCCTATGAAGCTTGGAATTGAAGCAACAAAGTGGAGTTAGATCCATACCAAGACATCTTGAGGCCAATGTCCAAAAGGTCCAAAGTATCTTGGAGGAATGTGGCTTCGACCTTCAAGGGGTTTGGGAATGGGGAAGGTGTGGGAAGCCTCCTGACATTCAAGTTTAGCTCTCAAACCCATCTAGTATGCTTCTCCATGAGCTTAGCATGTACAACATCCTCCACCTTGGAGAGAGGGGTAGGTTTTCGCTTCTCTTGAACAACCTACATCAGAGGATTAGGTGTGTTTGTTAGTCTTGGGGTAATGGGCTACTTTACACTTGTTTTGAGTAGTGGATCATAAGTGACCTTCTCCCTCAATAATCTTGTAAAATTCTAGTCACCAAAACCTATCGTTGAAGCAAGTCAAGGTGTTTAGAACACGTCACATGGATGCATATAAGCCCTTGACTTGCCCTCTTGAAATTGCCTAAATGACTCGATAGCCCAAATAGGTGAGGCACTGTTCTCCCTTTCCCTCATCACCGCAAGCCCTTCTTATTTCATCCATTTCCATTTACATATTTGCTAGGTTCTCTTTACTCTCACTCATTACTACACAAAGTGAGCCTAGTTAAGCCTTAGGGATACCCCCCTTGACTAGGAACCTTTCCTGAGTCCTAAAGTGAGAGGAGAGTTGGTGAGGTGATAGTGGCCAACCTCCTGAGTTCCATAAGGCTAGCATCCATTTTTGGGACGTTAAGCTAAATATGCTAATTTGTGTGGTAACACAACCCTCTCACCAATATAATAACTCTTAGCCATGATTTATTATAGGTACTACCGTTTAATGGAGTGCACCCATGGACATGGGAAGACAAGGTGATAATGAATCTCTGCAGGGTTCACAGTAAGGCGATGGTGGTTGTTGTTAAATTTAGAGCTGCTATTAAGTTCTTTTCAATTTACTAGACAATAATAGCATAGGCAGGGCCATTTAGAGAAACACAATCACAAAGTACACAAACATTTTATCCTGGGAAACCCTCATGGGGCAGAAATCCCAACAAAAACTTCCTTAATATAGATTGCCAATACAATGCTAAGATAAAAGACCAAACCACCAAGAATATGCAAGACCAAGCATGCACCTCTCTTGTCTCCTTCTTCTAACTGCAACGTCATTCAAAACTTGCACACTAGATGAGTGACTTGAGTGAGTGAGAGAATGTGGCATCATCCTCTCTTATTTATACTAGCTGATAGGCGCTAGGGTTATGTCTTTTCACCAAACAAGGCCGACTTCTTCAACTAGTGGTTAAAACCACTTTAAATAGTCCCAGGGGTCGGCTTTACAAACAACACCATATAACTATGGTTTGACCAATCCACAAAAGGGGATTTGGTCATACATAAGTCTCGACATGATCAATCCACAAAAGGGGCTTTGATGCATAAGATAATAACTCGATTATAATTAGAATATTCTTCGCAGTTACAGTATTTCAACATTTGCAATAATACGGGCAACGACGAAGTTGAGATGAGCACGAGATGCAAAATTAGAGTCCCCATGTAAAACTCGATGATTCCAGAGTTCTACACATACCGATTTCTAATAACCACGAATTTCAATGGTAGCTTGAGTGACAAGGATGACTGGAAGTGACAACAGTGGCTTGGCAACTGTGTGAGACAACAAGAAGTCAGTAGGAATGGTGGCAGAACAACGTCATTTAGAAATTAACAATGGCAACACAATTTCCTTGAATCGATGGCTATCGTTTCCCAGGGCGACTGATAATACACTAGATTAGATTTTGGTAGCTAGAAAATATGGATAGATGGTTAATGTTATTTTCCGTTGAAATGGTGTTTGTTGAACATATGTGAATACATATATGGTGGTTCGCTGTAGTAACCAGATCCAAACATGCAACTACAAATGCAGATGGCCTTATTATTTCCTGCGGTGGCACTATTAGAGCAAGATTGATGTGAAGATTTGTTGACAATAAATAGGCTGTTTACATGGTTTGAGTTTTTCTCAAGCGTGGCAAACATAAGACTGCCCTTGTATTTCTTATTACCTTCTCGTAGTTTTTGTTTTGGGTTTTCCTTTTTCCTTTGGCAGTGTATATATTTCTTGTAACTAACCTTCTCTATTTTTCTTTCTATGTCTTGCTGTTGGAGTGGACTCATTTTTCTTTTTTAACAAAAATTCTAAATTTTGAATGGCCAAGGGATGTTTTTTTCGTTTTGGTTAAATACCTAGGGATTAGAGAAACTACGAAAAGATGTGAGTGGCCAAAAGCTAGATCAAACAAGGTTTGATAAAAGAGTGGCCAAGGGACGAAACGCAACCCTGATACCAAATGAAATGAACAAAGTTCATTTACTGAATATTCAATGTAAAAATGACAGTAGATTAAAATCAAATAGGACAAGTAATAAATATAATTGAATAAGTTATGAATACATGGTATGACATTGTAGTATACCTAGGGAGGTAATATGGGGTACCTAGGGAGGTACCCAATGGGAATGTAGTTATGTGTTATTAGTGGAAGTCATTTAATATATGGGAATGTGGTCATTCAATGTATAAGGTGGACTAGGCCCACTATATTAATAAAACCCACTATGGTAGTTGGATGTAATAAATGTGAGAAGACTCTCTAGAAGGTTCCTAGGAGATAGAGAGAGCTATATAAAGAAGTGTAGGCAATGTAATGAAACATAGTGAAGAATATTGTGATTGTACAAACAAGGATTGCTTGAGGAGTTTTATCCTTCCATAAGGATTAATATATGGTGTTACCCTACCTCAAGGGTTTTCTCTAT
>ML777139.1:495016-523787 GCA_009831015.1 Picea engelmannii
ATTATCGACATGATTAATCCTCAATGGGGATTAATCCAATAACAATAATAATAATAATGACATGATTAATCCGCAATGGGGATTTAATCCAATAACAAAATAATAATAAGAATGCTCTTCGCAGTTACATTATTTCAACAAAATGCACCAAAACATAAGTAATTTGGGCCCCATGAGGTCGAGAACACGTATATCGTCATGTGAACGACATTGGGAGTGATACATCCCTCACCCAAAAGCTCCCACCAAGTTTCCAAGGCTCCCATGATTGGTTCCAAAGCTTTTAGAACGTTTCCTACAAGTTCCAAAGCTTCTGGAGCTTATGCAATGAAAAGAACGGGTTGCCCAACTCCTAGGAGTGGTTCCAATGCAACTAGGGTTATAATAAATTGTCTGACTGCAATGATGAAAAGAGAGAGAGCTACTATATTATCATTAGGAAGTGATGAAAATGTAAAGGGAAGGAAAGAAGTATCTATTGTGGCTTTAATCACTTAGAAGGCACTAATATATTGCTCGATGATGTCATTTAGGGAGTGTCTACCGCTAATAGAGCCCAATTGGATGACCTTAGGAGGAACTCATAAACCACTAGCAAAGAATCCTAATATTTGAAGCTAATTGGAAAAATTGAGTAATATGAGTTTAGGTCTCTAGATTGGACTATTGATCAAGCACATGGTAAGAGTAAGTACTTCTCTGTATCCTTGTGACGATGGGTCGTTTGGCCCCTAAACGTGATTTTGTACATAATCTCATTGATTTGGTACACTTAATGCCTAACTCTGGAGGGTTTGCATGGTGCTTAGCACCTCCAAGCATTGAAGTAGAAATTCAGTGCGATGTGGCATGGTCTAGGAGAATGTTGCAAGGTTTGTTGTCTAAGAGTCACCATCTCACGCATGAAGAGAATTGGGTACTTCTCATCAAGATAGATAAAGGTGGAGAGGAACCCCCTAGAGTCATGAAACAAGCAATGATATCTCCCATAAATCTCGCAATAAATGGGTTAATATAAAACAACATAATTGGAATGGTTTCTTCAAACATATACTCTATTTTTTTGAAAATATAGTCATGACTCACTACACATTATGCTGACAACTCTATCTCCACTCTAAATTTGTAACACTTAGCTTAGAGAGGCCATAGGCACTTGGTTGAGATTCTCTAGATAATTGAATTGAGAGAAGCAAGGTACTTTACAACTTGTGTGTGAGAGATGTTTGTGTAACATACATGGATAGTAATGAAATAAAATGGAAAAGATTTGATGTTTGATGTTTAATAGCTCTTGGGCTAAGATGGATCTATGCTAGTGGATTTTATAGTCTCACTTTTAGGTCATCCATGGAGATTGATATGATTTCCTTCTTTGCCTTTGTTGTTTCTAGGCTCAGAATGGAAACACCATAGGCACCCCTGTAAAGCATCATACTTGATGTGATAAATGTTGACCTTTTTGATCAGCAACAAAGTAACAAGTCTCAGGGAGTCAACTTGGGACTTGTGGAGTCAATTTGGCCTTTCTCTGAAATGAGTCGAGTCTACTCAGACTCGATGGTTTGACTTAGACCCAAGTTGACCTGTGCTAACTTGTTGAAAATAGTTAGAACTTGCCTAGGAAAACCTAAACTTGCTTATTCAAAGTTCAATTCTTGAGTTGTCTTGTGAGTCAAAGAGTATAAAGGCAGTTCTTTTGTCATTTGCACAATTCTTACTCATTTCTCCTAGAGTTTTCTGAAAGTATTTTGAGACTAGGGTTTCAAACTTGAAGCACACCAGCAAGGGTTTCAACACTTGCTCCCCAACTAGGGGTTGCTATATTTATTGTTTATGCAATATTTCAAATTTTGTCATACGAATCTATGATTTGAGATTTGACTCTAGACATTGAGTCTTCCGTCTTCACATTTGACATTTGACATTCATGAATCATGATTCATAAGCCATAGTCCATGGCAATTGTGTATCTTATGAAAAATTGATGGATGCATGATGATAATAGGTATGATTGTTGATCGTGATTCTATCATGTACATTACTACATTGTATGATATACTTGGTTATGTTTGAATATGTTATTTTTGCATTATATTAAACATATTTGCATGATAATCTTTCAGATGTAATCTATAAGTTTTTTTATTTTTCCTGAAAATCTATAGTTTTGTATTTTTATGGTGCTGAGTGTTTGCTCTGTTGATTCACGAGTTTTGCCAAGTCCTGAGTCAAGTTTGACTCTCCAGCCAAAACAAGTCTCAATCCGAGTCGAGTCTTGCAACTTTGGTCACTAGTGGGCATGTATCCCGTGAAAGCAGTTGAGATTTTTGCATATGTGAGCCCTTGCATGGTAAGTTCTTGATGATATTGCTTCTTTGTAGTTTGCTCCAACATACCAAACAGACATGTATGTTCATCACATATACAACAAAATATGGATTTATCTAAAGTGTAAAGGCTGTAATTTGTACGTCTGGGCCAAACTGGGAAGAAGCGGGTACTGCAGAACCCTAGCCACTGGTTGAGATCTTCCCTTTCCTTCCTCTGCCAAATTGAAAAGATAATGTACAGATAATCCCCAAAGAAAACTGAAAACACCTTAAACTGCAAAGGCAAAATTCCAAAGGACAACCCTGACTAACTTTGGCCTTACAAAGGATAAAAGTGATCTTACAGCTATCATTTATGGAGACTTCTCTTCGGTGAACAATTGTTTACAATTTTGGAGTAAACGACAGAGTTCTTTCAAATTTCCATCAGTAGTCTTTTCTTCTCCCTCTACTCTCATCTTTGAAGTGAATACTAGAGTGGCTGCTAGAAAAGATACTTAGATACCTCTTGTGGATATAATTTGAAGGATTGTGGATATTAAATATTTTTTTCTGTTTAACAATGATACTATGTTTCTATTGATTGCACACCCACACACACTGGACAGCCTACTGTGTGCACTCCCATTTCAGTCTACCTAAATTTTAGAGAGCAACAGAGGCTACTGTATACCCACAACTTGCCAACTTCAAACCATTAAATCCATGGAACCTTGGTGGTCTCTTCTTTTTGAATATTTCTTTATTGACGAGCTTAAGTGTTTAAATGCTTTTAAGGGGACTTCAGGTGTTATTCTCCACATTATCTTATTTGATTTCCAATCACACATTTGACATGGACAAGTCTTCCATATGTCTAAATCACACCTTTGTAGGACATTGAATTTTGTTTAGATTTCATCAATGCAGATTGTTTGTAGATGCATTTGTATTGCTGAGTTTGAAAGTGAAATTATAGAAGAATTTAGTTTCTTCAAACCCTAACAATTAGGTCCTTTATGGATGAACAGGCCATTAAGACCTTATCCAATTTCTTCTAAGCGTCTTGTTCCTGACAGTATCTCAAAGCCGGATTGGGCATCTGATGTACGTATCTGTTATGTATGCCAGCAAGTTTCTTTTTTTTTTAATTGAATTGTTATGTTGCTGATGCTTTTTGTACCATAAAAAGATTATATGTATGCCCATTGACTTGTGTGGGCATATAATGCTAAATAAGGAACTTTACAAATTATTACCTAGACAATCACTAGTTTTGTTCGTTGAATTTGCATATAGAAGTGGAGTGGAATAGGTTATCAGTACTATTGTTACGTCAAGTCCATACTATTAAGAACTCTTTCAGTAAGAAAAGGGACATGCTGACTGGTTTTTTACGCCAGTATGTTGAGTCAGGTGTTCATTGTATGAATCAAATGTCAAGCTAATTGTCGAATGATTCTATTATAGGGAATACCGAAGGTGGAGCCAATGAGTGATTTACAAAATACAGTTGAGGTGTGGAAAATATTTAGTTGTTAGTACGAGTTATGCTGAATTGATTTTGTTATTTTTGTTCATGCTGTTAGAACTAAAGCAGTTTCTAGATTGTTCCTGATTTCTTGATGAAAAGCTGACAACATGTATTTGGGCTATCTTTTTTGAAGATCAAGACTCCAGAACAGATAGAAAAGATGAGAGAGACATGCAGGGTAAGTCGAAGCTTTTCTAGAAATTTAGTTTTCTCAAATATGACTTTTATTGAAGGAGGTGAAGACATGCTCTACCTTTCGTGTATACCTTTCGATTCAGTGCATTGTAATGTTGTTTCTTGATTGTCTTAATGCTTTTGTCCTTAATAAAGAAAGCAGATTTTTTACTTTTAGATATACAAGTAGATGCATGGCTACATTTCAGATTATGAGGTTTCACTGTGCTTTCCAATTGTAAGACAATAGTTCAGCTAACGTTAGAGGTTCTTGAGGTGGTGTTTGTGTGGAATTTTCTGTAGTCACTGAAGTTATTGGAATGTTTCCTCCTTACAGTGGCAGATCAACTAATCTTGAAATAGGCTGTAATGACTTGGCATGAATGCAGTCTACAAGTTGCCATTCTATTTAAGATGATACTTTTCCTTGACTAAGATGCTTTGACGTTTGTTGATTGGACATCTGGATCAGTTTCTTCGCAATCTAGTCCAATATTTATCAAACATGAAATTAAATGTCTCATGTAGATGTGATGAATGAGAGAAACTTCATTTTTTGTGGGACTCCTGGTAAAGCCTTGTTTTGTGGTGTATCTCTTACTGTTTTAGCAGTTTCTGACATAATATAAAGAGGGTTAGGAGCTAATTATAAAAGTGATGAGATGTGAAATAAATGTGCTACAGCAGAAGTATAAATCAGTGCCACAAAATCACTCTTTAGATGAAGATAAAATGTACCTTTAACCGCTCAAGAGTGAGATCTAATTGCACAAATCAAGAGTGAATGATATACTTGAGTTATACCTTGATTGTATTCTGTAAATTGGACTAGCTTGCTGTTTTCCAAAAATTCAAGAATCTGATTTATGATAAATGTTGATGTATTTAGCATCGGACCTGTACTTCCACGTTGGTTTGTGTCTAACACGTGGAAGTTGTCGTTATTACCTCTCATAACCTTAAGAAATTCACTTTATGAGTTAATTATTAAAGTGAATGACCTTTTAGATTAATGTGAGTTTAATTAAGTTAAATGCCTATGTTTTTGGCATTATTAACTTAAGTGAGTTGAGTAAATCCTAGCCGTTAGATATAAAGTGAAGGGGAGATCTAATCTCAGCCCTTGATCACTTTAGGAGATCTAGGGTTTTGGATTTAGGGTTAACGTTATAAAAGGCAGCCTAAGTGAGAGGATGAGACACACACATAGTGAGGAGATTTCATTGATTGGGTGAAGAGGACAGTTCATCCAAGTTTGAGTGGGAAGAGTTAGAGGAAGAAGCAAGGGGAAGCAAGGGAGATAGCAGCCAGGTAAGCTAGGCAATTTGCTGTGATTGTATTTTCCTTAGATGGGTCATTATACCAGGACGGGAGCCTAAGATCTAATCTAATAAAGTCAATTCAGATCTGGTTTTCCCTTTGGGGTTTTTCGAGGGGTGTTTACCTAGATATCTTGTGCAATGTATATGGTTTCAATTTTATGCTTGCGCTGATTAATTTCGTTAAGTAACCTAGCTGTGCATTTATTTAATAAAATGATTTTATTGGAACTAAGTGCCGGGTGCTAGGTTTAGAAAATTAACAATAAAAAACACAGAAAATGCAGATTTTGGGTGAGGAAAAGCACTCCATGAGTGTCTAAAAGCACTTAGAACAATGAACCTTGGGTACTTTAGCTAGGGCAAGGAATAAACTATGCAAAAGCAACCAAACAATTATTAAATGCAGTACAAATAAATAAGAACAATGAAATTAGCTCAAACTTGCAAAAATAGATGGTGAATCCCCCTAGGGTTTCACCAAAAATCTCTAAAATGAAATATAACAACAATAAACCGCTTAGGAGACGAATTTCATTGTTAGAATGTGTTAGATATGCCTTGTAAACAATCCATAAGTGAAAAATAAGCTATGGTAGGGTTAGAATGCACCTTTTAGGGTTAAACCCTAGCTTTAGGGTTTCACCAATTCTTATTTTTATTGTTGTAATTTAATTTTCAGAACTACAAAACACCTTAAATCAACCACCTGGCACCCAACACCTAGAATTAGTGATCATTTTATAGTAGTGAGAAATTTTTATATTTTGTCTGTGGATTTTTTTTTTTCTATGCAGGCTCAACTGAAGGGTTGAAGTGAAAAAAAAAGGGAAGAATGACAACCATATAGTATGACCGCTGTATAGTGCCGTACAATGTATGACCGCTCTGCTGCAGAAAATATTAAGGTATGGATTAGATTCGCGGATCTGCTGAGGATCGGGCGAAGTGTATTGCTGAGTGGATGGAGCAATCGGGCTGAGGATCAAAGAATTGCTGGGTAGGAAGATTCGAGCATGAGGCTGCTGTGTGGTGTGATTAGATTCCAGCAAGGAAGTGGCTGTAAAAGGTGTGTGAGGTGTGGATTGCAGATAGGCTATCTGTCGGCAAGAGAAATCAGACAACACATGCAGTGGCTGAGAAGAGTAGTCGCGTGGGTACAACCGATTGCCGACCTTTAGAATCCACGTGAGCAGAGGTATAGGTCGCTAAGTTTGCAACAATCGATAGACGACAAAGAGTGATTACGACTGAGCTGGGTGAAGAGTTCGCGTTGGAGGTAGAGGGGTGGGTTGAGGAGCAACCAACCCAGCCAATGAAAGAGCCACAGGCAACCATGAAGGCTAGGTTGTGTAGTCGACAACTACAGAACAATCGCTAGCCGTGGACAGGTGGTGGAGGAGGTCATGCATACAAACGATCATGTGAGAGGACAACTGACAAGGAGAAACAACCAGCATGGCCAAACCAGCAGGGGTCGCAGGTCGTTGGCACGCAAACTAGGCAACCTAGAAAACTACCGGGCAGCGGGCAAAAACCTGAGCAGCGAGCAACGAATCTGGGCAGGGGGCAACAGGATCGAGCAACCAAAATTTGACTTTTTTAGCTGGTTGTGGAGATGGCTGCATCAATTTGCAGTTTGAAGATAGATTGGACGAGGCGTCCAACTATAGTCCTTGGAAGGAGAGGATAATGTTGGTGTTAATGGAGAATGCTATTTGGGAGTTTTCCAACTCCATTGTGGCCCCACCAACGGATCCAAAAGAACTGGCCATCCATAAGCTAAAGGACGTGAAATCTAGGAGAATTATTCTATACGGAGTTAATGATTACTAGATCCCTCATTTATTTGGAAAGACAACTATGAGGGACATGTGGGAGGCTTCGAAGGGTTTGTTTAAGAGTAAGAACGAGAATCGCAAGACAGTGCTAAGAGAGAAGCTCAGAGACATGAAGATGGCAAGATCAAATACGGTGACGACTTATCTCACCTGGATCCGACAGGTTCGAGATGAATTGGTTGGAATTGGGGAAACAATGGATGATTCAATGTTAGTGAGGATGACACTCAAAGGCTTCATGAAGGAGTGGACATCGTTCATCAAAGGGGTCGTGGCACGAGAGAAGCTCCCTGATTGGTCAAGGTTGTGGGATGACTTCGTTCAGGAGGAACTTCGGGATGAAGAGCTGAATGGAGGCAGGTACAAGAATGATGATGAGAACGTTGCTCTTTCCATCCAAGTAAAGAAGGGCAAGTTCAAGAAGTTTGCCAGCGGAGAGTCTACCTCTCAAGATGACAAGAAGGACATGATCAAAGTCAAGTGCTATGCATGTCGCAAGTTTGGGCAATATGCAGGTCAATGTTCGAACAAGAAGAAAGGTGGAAACGAAACACAACCAGAGGTAGCTGCGATGACAAAGGCTCAGGCGGATGAGTTTTTCATGAAGTTTGCACATTTAGAGTTCTTACTTCTTTCCCAGACTTCCTTGGGCACCATATCAACTGGTGCATGGTTAATAGATAGTGGAGCGACATGTCATATGAGAGGAGCACGAGAGTAATTCAAGAGATTGATAGAGTTAGACTCAGACGTGTATGTGGAACTTGGTATGGAGACCAAGCATGCAATGAAGGGATCTGGAACAATGCCATTCCGGATGGAGTCAAGAGGCGTGTTGAGAGTGATGAACGTGCTATGGGAGCCAGAACTCAGGCAGAGTGTAATAGACAAAAGTTAGTGTTTGTATTAACATGTATTGTAGACAGATGTATTATAATATATATATATTGATAGATTGAATTTAGTGTCCCATGTTACAATGAGGGCCCTGCTTATATAGTAGGCAAGGTGCCCTTTCACATGAAGAGTCGTGTCTCTTTTATAAGACACATCCTTACATATTTTCATAATATAATTATATATTATTATGTTTGTTACATTGCCTCCCTCTTAAAGAATGCTTTGTCCTCAAAGCATAATGAAAAGATTTTTATTTATTTATTTATTTGTATTAAGCTAAGCCTAAGGTTATTATTATTATTTTTGGTTTATAATCCTCACCCATCACTGTGCGGTTTGAGTTGTACACAATCATACAGATGCGTCGTATCCTCTGAAATGATTACACGACCGTATAGACGCGTCGTATCCTCTGAAATGATTACGCGAATGCGGGCCAACAACCAATTCTCAGGCGTATTGATGAATTTTGAAGGCTTGCAACTAAGTAGTCAATGGCGGTTTGAACTGCTGTATATTCTGCTTTTTTGATAAGGTTCTATGGTCGGGCACCTGTGTTAACAAAATGCTTGGTGTCCCTTTCCATTCTGATGATACCAGCCTTTCCATTTTGATGATTGCCAAATGGATAAATTGCGGCTGCATTTGCATCCTCTACGTGTCTGGTTTGTTGCTTGAGGAATTCTAGGTCATCGTTTGTCTTATTAATTCTTTTGTAGCCGACCGATTCTTAGGAACAAGAGACAATGTATCCTCTACTATAATCACTTGTGCCTCACAATGAATTCCTTCCATTTCCTTTCTCATTATCAAATCAGACTGCCCATCTTTTGGGTGGTGCAATTCTTTAACAAAATCTCGATCATATATGAAATCAAATGCAGAAATTGTAATTAGATCTGCCATGAATGTGTTTGAATTTGGGCAGAAAAATTCTTTGGTTATCTCTTCATATTTTTCGCTGCCATGAATATGTTGACTTGGAGATGGGGTTCTACTTTTCCCATAATTTCGAGATTTAATTGCACTTGCTTCTTTCAAGACAGACTTGCATTCAATCTCGTGATCTTCGTTCTCCTTTACATCCCGACAATCTTCACCACTCAAGATTTTTTGAGGCCTCACGAACTTGACCTTCAACATTTACGAAACCAGTGACTTCCTGAATTTTTTACGTCAAGGTCTGCTTCTATTGTAGGTGCCAAATACAGTGTTTCAAAAACCCTTAGCGATTTTATAATTATTTTCCTCGTTTCCTATAATAATTTTTGTTGAGTTTTGTGGAATTCCAATATTTCATGGAAATATGTGTCCATGACTTCAGGACCTAAGCTTAATGGATGGACTGTGGAACGGTTGACGGCCAGAGGGTCGAATAGCTTTGATACCACTGTAATAGAGAAAAGTCCGTGTTTGTATTAAAATGTATTGTAGACAGATGTATTATAAAATATATATATTGATAGATTGAATTTAGTGTCCCATGTTACAATGAGGGCCCTGCTTATATAGTAGGCAAGGTGCCCTTTCACATGAAGAGTTGTGTCTCTTTGATAAGACACATCCTTACATATTTTCATAATATTATTATATATTATTATGTTTGTTACACAGAGTGTGCTCTCAGTCTCAACGATTGAGACGATTGAGAAGAAGGGATTTGATGTAGCGTTCTAGGATGGACAGGCGCTGATCAAGCCCAGAGGATCTAGCTCAGACACAATAATTATTCTTGGAGTTCGAGAGATCAACTTGTATAAGCTAAAGGGCCAGCCAGCATATGCGATCAATGGCAAGCAACAAAGTGACAAAGAACAAGGAGTAGGTAGCTTCGAAGGTTGAGCAGCTCAGAGAGAGTCAACCTTCAAGTTCAGGTGGGTAGTAGAAGCCTTCCAAGTCTGTCAAGAAGCAGTCATGGTATGAGATGGCCATGCAGGATGCTCAAGAGCAGGAGTCTTCTAGGAGCATTATTAGAGGGAAGTCTTCGAAGATGGGTTCGAGTGAGATGGCAAGGATAGCTTTCGTGTAAGAGGGAACAACTAATTAAGGGGATTGGAGAGCATACATGGTAGCAGATTTGATATTGAGGATAGAGCTACCTCCTGGTGGTAGAAGTACCTTCCTCGCTAAGAGGGAGTGTTGATGTATTTAGCATTGGAGAGGTACTTCCATATAGGCTTGGTGTCTAGCATGTGGAAGTCGTCCAAATACCTCTTAGAGCCTTAGGAAATTCACTTTATGAGTTAATAATTAAAGTGAACGACCTTTTGGATTTATGTGAGTTTAATTAGGTTAAATGCCTAAGTTTTTGGTATTAATAACTTAAGTAAGTTGATTAAATCCTAGCCATTAGATCTAAAGTGAAGGGGAGATCTAATCTCAACCCTTGATCACTTTGGAGGAGATCTAGGGTTTTGGATTTAGGGTTAACTCGATGCAATAAAAAGTGAGAGGATGAGACACACTGAGTGGACAATGAGGAGATCTCATTAAGTGGGTGAAGAGCAGTTCATCCAAGTGTGAGTGGGGAGGGTTGAGGAGGGGTGAAAAGGGGCAGCAAGGGAGATAGTAGCTAGGTGGGCTAGGCTATTGCTGCATTGTATTCCTCTCATGGGCCATTATCCTAAGATGGGAGCCCAAGATTTTAATGAATAAAATCAACAAGGTACTGGCTTTCCCTTAGGTTTTTTTCTAGGGGTGTTTACCCAAAATCTTTGTGCAATGTGTTTGGTTTCCTGTTATTGCTTCTGCTGTAATGTTTGGTTAAAACCTAGCTGTGCATTTAATAAATGGGTCATAAAACCCCCAACAACAAGAATGACGTCAAGCTTCTAAGAAGGTTGATTTGCTCCAAGGTACAACGTTCCACTTGAAAAGGGCTTGCGGGACCTCAGAACATGGCAAGGAATATTCCTTTGCCATTCTATCTCCAACGTCCACCTCAAAGAGGGGGATGGGCTCACCCCAAGCCAAAAATAAGCCCTCTAAGTGGACGACTTCTTCAATTTTATCCATAAGTAATCAAAGGGTGTTCAAAGCCCCTCCACATTGCAAGGAATGAGTCCCATGTCATCATCGTCAAGTGCAAAGTCACTTAAGTGACCTCCACATCATCCAAGTGGCTCAAAATATACCCTACGATTGCCATAAAGTACCCCGAGAGAGGTCGACCCTCCTTTAATGAAGAAAATGCTTAAAAAACATCCCAAAGGAGGGGAGATTTTTGGCATTTAACACATGGCAAGTGTAGGGGAGGTCCATGTGGAGGATAACAACTCGTCCTTGCCTCATAGAGTGTGACCAATGCCTCAAAATCTGTGATATGCCTCAAAAGACATGAAATTGGCTCGAAAAATGTGACACTAGATGATTAGGTGCAAAGTTATCTTCGATGGCCAAAATGTGGTACATACACAAGAAAGAGAGGGTCCATGTGGGTAAGGTGTGCAAAACTGGGGTGGCTACTTTGGTGGCTTGTCACCTTAAAGAAACAATTGTAAATTTAGGTTGGATCACAACCAAAGCCTTCTCTGATTTCTTTTCTTTGTGGAAGGGTAGTTGCTTTGTGGCAAACATCTATGACTCTAATTTGGGATCCAATAGGATAGAGCTTTGGAATTGGATGATGAATGGACATCCTAATCATTGGCATCTTTTCTATGTGAAAGGATAGGTGTTTTGTGGCAAACATCTATGAGTCTAATTTGGGATCCAATAGGAGAGAGCTTTGGAATTGGATGATGGGTAGTTGTTTTGTGGCAAACATTTATGAGTCTAATTTGGGATCCAATAGGATAGAGCTTTAGAATTGGATGATGAATGGACATCCTAATCATTGGCTTGCATGGAAATAATTAAATAGGATAAAAACCCTCGAGGATAAGGAAATGTGTCTATCCATAAGCTAGTGTGTACAGGAGAAGGAAGCCCAATATCCTTTGTATTTATGATCCAATTTCCATAGAAGGAATTTGCGTCATGAATAGTGGTTTATGTTGTTCAATTTTGTCCATGTTACCAGAATATTTTGAATTCGAGCCAGTTTTTGAATCTAACTTTGTTTTGTGAGGAAATTGAGTCAAATAAGTGCCATACTGAGTTTGACTTGTCTCGAGTCATACTTGTGAATTTGATTCTCAAGTATGTCTTGAACTCTCAAGTAAAAAACAAGTTAGATTGATTGGCCAAGTTTGATTCTTGAGTCTTGTGAGTTAGATTCAATCATCTATCTTTAAAGATAAAGAAAATGTACTCATTTTGGTTTTTTTTTGACCTAATTTTACAATAGACAACCAACAAACTTGCTAACTATTGAGAATCTATGGGGTTTTTAGTATGTATCATGCTTTACAAGGTTTGGTTGAATCAATGCAAAAAAATGAAAATTTGGAAATATTTTGGTTTAGCTGAATTATTCGGTTCAATCAAAGAGGGTATTAAGCTGCTACAAAGCCCGCCCAAGCCTATCATTACCCTCACCTGTGCATGAAGAGTTTACAATGGCTTGGTGATATAGGGAGGTCTATGAGAAATACATAGAGGTGTTGATATGCTTTTCCTACCTATGGTAGTTTGACCCATCAAGTTCTCATTTTCCTTTTCAAATGAAGATTTTCCCTTCCAAGTTACATTCGAGTGCATTGAATCCTAGAAAAATTTCTTGGTCATTTCTCTAATTGTTTATTCAGTTCAGATCAGATTTGGATCAATCAAAGAGGGTTTCAATCTGCTAAAATGCTTGCCCAAGTCTATTGTGACTCTCACTTGTGCATGAAGCGTCTATGGTGGCTTGGTGATACAGGGAGGTCTACAAGAAATACACAGAGGTGTTCATATGTTTTTCTTGACCTTTGGTAGGTTTGACCCATCAAGTTCTCCATTTCCTTTTCAAATGAAGCTTTCCCTCCAGAGTTGCATTCGAGTGCCTGGAGTCCTAGAAAAATTTTTTGGTCAAGAAAATTTTCCAAATGTTTCTTTCAAAAGAAAAAGTTTCATTTTTTGGCTGAGTATGGGGAGTACGATGTTGTAAATGCTCAGCATGCGACATTGCCTTCATACATGGCATGGACTTACTTTGCCTTTCCTCACAACGTGGCATTGCCTCCACATGGAGCATAGGGAGTTGGGAGGAGGAACCTTACCTTTGTATCGCTGCATCATTGTGCATGCATCCCTCCCTTGTAACATTCCATTGTTGCATTTCGCACCACTGCATGTTGCATTCTTCACCCCTTTGTACTCATTCCCCTCCGCCTTCCCTAGGATAGGCTTCCTTGCGCCTTCTATTGGAAGACGCTTCCCTTTGCCTTCCTTAGAATAGGTTTCCCTCCTCTGCATGATGGTCACGACCATTGCATTTTGCATCTTCACATCATATGTGGATGCAGAGTGTGGAGATGAGTCTTTTCATCCCTTTACCATAGTTCCTCTGCCAATGCGATTTAAGTTCAAAATTTTAAAGCTTCGTGTTATCATTTTGTGACACTTGCCCCTTTGTTAATGAAAGATTGTACACTTGGATACGAGGGCAATAAACATTAATATTAACTTTACCACTGTCCCTACTTTCCCTTCAGATGGGTGCTATTGTCGTTATATGCCAAAGACTTCAAGGATTTGTGCGAAGGGGAGGATAGAGTTTGTGTGATTAAAGCATACTTGAGAGATGCCACCAAGGAAAAAGGCAGAACCATTTGTTGGTGATACTGTGAATTCGTTGGACCAGAGTAACAAATCGTTCCATTGGTCCTCTGCATATAGGTAGTATTATGATTAATTTGAAGAGGAGTGTAAGAACACAATTTGGACATCAGGATTACTAAATGCAAGGTGTGTATTAGGGTTTTGCAACTTGCACAAAGTAATTGAATGGTGTGCCGAGAAATTCGACTCCAAATATAGAATGATAAAATTCGATAGAGAGGGAAAGGTCTAGATACTGCTCACCCTTGTTGTTTTTATGAAGATGTTGAAGCTCCTAGAGCCCACAAAGATTTTTAAGATGTCCGATGCTGATTCTTTTCTGAATTCTCATGGTGGCGAGTTTGTCATTTTGAATAACTAGATATCATGGAATTTGTCGACCCATATCGAGAGATGGCATGGTTATTTGCTCAGTTGATTGGACATGAGTACACTGCTTTGATGCACCGGTATGTCATCTTTGTCATTTACTACACTTTGCTAAAAAATGAGACCTTGAACTGGGATGAGATGTTTTCAAATGAAATTGCACACCAATTAATTATATACAGAAAGACCAGGAGGTTCTACATGTCTTCTTACTTGATCTTTGCCCTGGTTTGTAACATAACCTTTGAAATTTACTAGTTAGGGCTGATGTGGACTTGAATGTTGAACTTATATATTTGTGGTATCCATTGTTTTGGAAGCATAAAGCCTAGTATCATTTCTATGAAATACAATATTGGTTGGTTAGGAAGGTAAAACATATTATTTTGGCCAGGGAACTTGATTCTATGACATCTGAGGCAAGGATTTTCTAATACTAAAGGGTAAATTTTTTGAGGAAGAGAATGTTAGATAAATTAGGATGTATGGTTTTGAAGGAAAGCCATTCTACCTTCCCAAGTTTGTTTGTGATCGATTCATCGCCACAGAGGTGGCTAGACAAAAAGCAAAACGGGGAAAGTTTTTTCATGGAAGAGAAAAAACAATTTTTCTGTGTAACCTTTTACTCTCGGGAATGTTCATAAAGGATATTATGCATTTGAGTCTTGAATGATATGTTAGAATATAAGGCTTTGATAATGCAATGTAATAAATTCACATGTTATACGTGACTCATAAATAGTCATTAGGAATTAAGTTTAATTGGTGTCATGTCTTTGATAGGTGTTGTTAATAGGGTTATTAATAGAAGTTTGGTAGGTTAGTTTGTTAGATCATGCAACAATCTATGAACTCTATAAAAAATATCAACACTGCTATATATAGGTGTTTCACAGTTTATGAATGTAGGTGTTATCATTTTGTGTGTATATCCTTTGTTTTAAATGGTCTATTATTGTTATTGAAGGAGAAAGTAGGGAGCCGACATTTCGTTAAAGTTTGAAGCCGTTGCCTGGCTACTATTCGAAGAGTTATCAGAGAGGAAGTCAACCATCACCAAACACAAACTGCGTGTCCAATAGAAGAAGCTTGTCTTACAATCGTTGTGTATTAATTTGAAAGTTCGAACAAAAGGAGAATATGCAACAAAAGGAGAATATGCCATTAAAATTAGAAGGGATTGCAGTCAATCATACGTTGTGTCTTGACTCCTAACTAAAATAGTCAACAGTCAATAAATTTGCCTCCATTACAACCTTTGTTGATTCTAAATTTAAGACAAAAAGAGTTGCTGTCATATTGAAATTGACTGTTGATAAAGAAGCATGCCACCATACAGATTTGTCCACATAGAGGAATCACTGTCTCATATCATTCACAGCCGCATGAGGAAAGAGAGCCACCAACTCCCTATCCAAGCCCTAATTGCATATTTGCATATCAATTTTTTTAGCAATAATAATAGCAAAGAACATTGGCCCTGTTGCCGCCTTATACACACCTGGGAGACATGGAAGAAATCTTCAATCCACTCGGTGTGTCCTTGGGGGCAAGTGAGAGTTAAGGTGCTGTCACCTAATCCTCAACTCCTCCGTCTAGGCCAACTCCTAGCGAAGCCAAGGGGGGGTAGTCCCTAACAAAAATACTAAGGCTTTTAAGCTAAGTACAAAAATGAAATCTTGGAGTTTATTATTTTTTTCAAACCATCAACCATAAACTGAATAAAACATGAAATAAACATTCACCACGATATATAATTAAATGAGCATATACTTGCATCAAAAGGATATTGAGAAACAATTGTTAGGTGCAAGTTTCATTTAAATTAAATATATAACCAATCATGAAGTGAAGCCTGTGGCTTTGCTGAGTGTGAAAATTGAGACCAGTGCCTTAAAGAGAATCATGGGCAATGTAGTTCGAGTGTTTTATTAGGATAAATTAATGTTTAGTTAATGAAATGGTTTGGGCCTCCTTGGAGGTTAACTCTTTGCTTGGAAACTTGCGGAGAGCTTTACCGAAACCCAATGGTCTCACCAGTAAAACTCACTCAAAGTGTTGGATGTCCAAAACGGGTGGGAAGCAGGTCCCGAGAGAGCCCGCCTTACTTCTCAGGTCACTTCAAGGCGTTTTCCCGCACATTAAGTTAACTACTTTGGGGGTTGTCCTAATTAAACTATCAACCACTGACCAACAGAGCGTGTATGAACTTACTCCTAGCAGATCGAGACGAGCTTGCAACTGAAAGGGTCAAGAACCGCACTGAGAGTTGAGGGGAATTTGTTTATTTTATGACAAGAAAATAATTGTGAGACTAATTACTAGATCCACACTGACCAGGCCCCTTTCGAGGTCGCTGAGGGGATGGTTTATTTCAAATGACAAGAAAGTAAATGTGAGACTAATTACTAGATCTGCATTGACCAGGCCCCTTTCGAGGTCACTGAGGGGATGGTTTATTTGCCAAATTGAAATTGCAGAAATGAAACTAATCTAGCAATTAGTGTTCTACTTGCAAAAGGAAAATTTAATCTAAGCTAAAAATTTGCAAAAATGACACCACCACCAAAAAAACACCGCTCCTCCAGGGGGAATGAAGAGCGGGAGCTTGTAGCCCCACTGATTTTATTATGATCTTTACACAATGATTATGGAAGTGACTTGTGACCATTCATTAGGTGGGTCACAAGTCTTTACAATGCTTTACAAGAAGTTATCAAGTAAAAAAAAGGTGCTCCCGGATGCTCCTAATCCGCCCAAAATGAACAGAGTTTCCTCCTATCTGTTCGTCAACCTGCATAAAACAGCGAACAAAGGATGACAAAAGATGCCAAAAAACACTTTGGAAGTGTCTTGGGTTATTAGTAGAAATTTACACAAAAATTTCCAAGTAAAACTTATAAAAACAAGCGAAAATGAACTAAGAAAGGCAAGCTAAAGAGCTTGTCTCCTTGGGATCTTTTCTGCTGTTTTAGAACAACAATGTAAGGGTACTTTAATTACCAAATATGAACCTTTAAAGACCTTTGAAGCAAAACAATTTCAGCCCTTTAAAATGGAAATTGAAACTAGCTAAAATTGCTTCGAATACTTTGCCGAATCTACCCTTTTTTGAGATATAGAACTTAAGCACTTAGTAGATCTAAGCAAGTAATTATGCAAAGCAAATTATGAACTTTAATAACTTATTTCTTATTTGCATGAAAGTAACCAAGTAACCGGAAAACTTTTAAGAGAGTTTGAGAGAGGAGAAAGAAAGGACTTGAAGTGCTTGGATCCCTTGAGCAATGGAGTCACTTTGATGGCTAGGCAAAGATGGGAAGGTTGTCCAACTTCTTGAAGAATGAAAGATGCAAGCAAACTCCTTCACTTCTTCTAGATGAGATGATCCTGTCTAATTCACAAAACCCTTTGCAATGAACTTGTTAAATAAAGTGTTACCTACACAAAAGATTCAAGATGGCATATTAGTTTTAACATAGACTTCACATGCATATCAAATCTTGAATGTAAATGCCCAATAGAATTGAGATATAAGATATAACCAACTCTATCCAATTTGAATAACAATATTCCTATAAATTGGACAATACTAACAAGCTATAAAGCAATGCATGAAACAAAATCACCTCATGTGAACCACATTAACCAATACAAGAGCCGCACCACCATAGATCTTGACCTCCAAATTTCTTATTCCATTAGCATAAGAAAAATATTACAATGACAACAAGCTATTCTCTCAAAGCTCCAAGCTAGCAACTAAACGGGGAGAGCTCACATATTTATACAGCAAAGGGTGAAGATTTCAAAGAGGAGGGCGCATGGGATGAGTGAGGAGGACGCACCAAGTGGAGGGAGAAGGGCTGCCAAGTGTGGGATGAGGGCTGTCACCTCTCCCACACTCCACACAAGTGTCAAATCAAAGTCAAGAGGGAGGAGGGCGCGACATCTATCAAAGGTGTGGGCTGCCACCTCAAGAGTGCGCCACCTCTCCAAGGGGGGCGCACTTCCCAATACCCATGTGCCAAAAACTCTTCAATCAAACTTTGATAAATCTTCAATTAATCTTGGGTTTGTCTCCTTTGACCCTCTCCTTGACTTTGTGCCTTTATTGTGTCTTCAATCATGTCCCCACACGTCCTTTTATTTTTGCCTTTGCTGATTTTTATTGAATTAAAATGACCTTTTTGGTTTTTTGAGAGTAAAATTAATTTTAAGTGATTAAAATCACTAATTTTACTCAAATAAGTGGGTACTTAGGTAACATGGGTGCTCTGGGTCCAAAAATGAGCATCCCCATGGTCTATTTGGTGCCCAAATACCACTTTTTTAATGTATCTTTATTTTTTAATTAAAAATTGCCGAATTCTGACAATTTTTAATTAACCGAAAAAATTAAAAAATCCTAGGGGGATGTTTAGCATGGTAATATACACTAGACACTAGGCTTAGATCCATGCTCAAGCCTAACCATGAGCATATACTCCAGCTCTGGAGGGATTGAGTGAAAAAACTCATAAATTATAAATCGCCTGAAAACGGCAAAATATAATTAGTAAGTGAAAAGACACTCCAGAGTATAACTCACACTTAGGACTTAAGGTGGCTAAGACCTTTTACAAGTTCATCATGCAAACACCTCTTATTACAATTTTTTTATGGAAAATGTAGAGTAACAGGGTGGTCTTTATGACCGAATGAACTTCTAAACTCTGAATTTTGAACAAGTGATGTTCAAACTTTGGCGGCTGGCTGGAAGTCCATCTCAGTGCAACTTTGATGGATAACAGGCCCAACATTTTTACAAAAGTTTCACAGGTTTTTCTTCGCCCAACATTGACAGGGGTATATTCTTAATCATTGTGTAGTTTCGTAAAAGGAAAGTATAAGCACGACTTTTATTCCCAGAATACAGTGTTATTGTTGGTTTCCAGAAAAGTTTAGACAAAATTTTCTAAAATTGGGGAGACCTTTAGAAAAATTTATTGATCTCAATTTTCACACCTAGAAGGTGAAAATTCATATGCAACTAATGAATAAAAATTTGCGGGGAATAATCAAAGGGATTGAAGCAGAGCTTACAGCCTAATAAATTGATTGAGTGGCAAAGTAGAGAGGGTAAAACCAAGTCCATTATTGGACTTTCTCTTTTAGATTCTGAATTACATCATGGTGATATGAAAATATCATCTAAAGATATTTGGGATGAATTAAACAAGTTGTTTGGTACAAAAAGTGGTAAATGCAAAACTCTTGTTGGAATTACAACTGCTTGGGTTTAAAATAATTTGAAATTGCTTATAAGACAGTTGACAGAAGTCGGTGCAAGGGTAGAAGATATTATTTGTACCTTAAGTCAAATGTCTTTAAATGATATGTTGTCATTCCTTTTGGCTGAAGAAAAGGTGCTAAATGAAGGAGATTCAGAAAGTGCTCCACATCTAGAAAGTGTATTTCTTTCAAGAAACATAATGGGCAGAAACAGAAAAGAAGATTTTGATTGTTACTATTGCAGAAAAACAAGTCACACAGCCCGGGACTGTAAAGTACAACCAATGATATTCTAAAGGGGAAGTTTAAAGACAAAAAACAAAATATAGCTCAAGGACTACAATTGAAGAACCACCTGATATTGACTATGAATTTGTTGTTAATATAACATATTGGTTTTTTGTGTTTTGAGAGGCCAAATCTTTGAAGATAAAAGGGATTCAGTATAGATATAGATCAATATGGATTGCTATCTAATAATTCGAGAGATCAAGAACTTGGGAGTTCAGGAATATGAGATTTGGGAACTTAGGAATTCAACAGAGTTGGAACTCAGGAATTATGCCATTACGAGGGTGATGAGGCAATCTGATGGAGTACCTACATGGTCCCATAATTGTGTAGAAGATAATCTGCTTAAGAAGTTTACTTTTAATGTTTGGCTATCAATTAAGGTATTTGATAGTCAGTATTGTAGCCTTAAGTGGAGGTGTTAAAGTACAAGGCTTCAATAATGCAATGTAACAAAGTCATGTGTTATAAGTAAGCGACTCATAAATGATCAATAGGAATCGAGCTTAATAGGTGCCATGTCTTTAATAGGTGTCATTAATAGGGTTATTAATAGATGGTTGTTAGGTCAGGTTGTTAGATCATATGAACTCTATAAAAGAGATCAATGTTATTGTATATGGGCACTGTTATCGCACAATTTGTAGATTGGGCAAAGCCCAACCCAATCGACGGAAGTGTGACAACTGCGGGAGTAACTACCCACTGTCACCTTAGATAGACACTCCCCTCGCTTTAGTGATCACAAGTCACCACAAGGGGGGAATCCCGGTGACCCTAGGGGGATTGAGACGGAAAGTGGAGCACTGATAAGTCAAACCCCTATAGGCCAAGTTTGGAGATGGAGGATGGCTTGATGAGGAGTCTTGTGGAAGGGTAAATGATTGCCAATAGTTGTGTACCTATAAAACAATGTTATCCCTGCCCAGAACAAGACAAATGATTGATACACAAGCCTTAAGCCAAAGGGAAACAAGAAAGAAACCTTGCTGTCCCAAAATTGCAGCAGTATGGAAATATATTTTCTGCGGTAAACAAGTTATATCAGCTACAAATCTAACCACCAAAATCAAGTATAAGATGAGGGAATTAAAGCTAGTAAAGCCCAGTTAAACTTTCAATTAATGAAGCAAGACTTTGGTGAGTTTTAGGGCTGTTTATTGAGTGTTATGAACAATGTATTATAACAGCCAAGTCGCTGTAGCAAACATTTGCTACAGCAACAAGATCTAACCACGAAAATTGACAAGTAAACCGTCTAACAATAATCTAGGTTCACAAATAAATTTCAGCGGTAGATAAGTAACCAATAGATGAAAGAAGATAAGTTTTGCTGCAGCCCTAGTGTCTGTTGCATTAATTTATAACAGAAAGAAGAATTACAAGGCTAAGCTAGATGCCCTTAGGGCACAAGGAAGCCTTAAGCATGCAAAATTGATTCCAACTTGAACAATTGCAAAATCTCTATTTTTCACGTATTCCAATGCAATTGATTTTATTTCTCCAATGCAAATTAGACTAGTGCCTTATCAATTGGGCTATGGGGTCTTTTGTTGCAAGGGCCAGTAGTGTTACCTCCCTAGGGGTGTAAGCCTTTTTACTCCTTAGGGAAAACAAAACTAGTAAGGTAAATCTAGGAGGGTGTAAGCCTTTTTAGTCCTCCTAACAACCTTGTTAAGTAGCTTATCCAAAGATGAATGTGATAGACTTAGTGGAGGGTGTATGCCTTTATACTCCTCCAAGGGTTTAACAAGAATAACCATAAAACAATAAGAAACACTAACAATATGCAGAAATTTCCTTACCGATTCCAAGAGATAGCAAGATAAACCCTCTTCTACCAAGTATATTCCACCACAAAAGCAAGACAAACATCCAAGAGAGATAGTACACCACTTCTTCCACAAGAGACAAGTACTAGAATCCAAAATAGCACAAGAGAGAGAAAGTGCGGAAATTTCAGCCCAAAATTTATGTAATTCTCAAGTGTGTTATGTCCAAATGAAAGTGACAAGGTCTCCTTTTATACATGACCTTGTAAAAATGATTTGTCCAATTAATCTTAGGGTAAAATACAAATTAGGGAGGCCGACCTCCTAATTTGCCCCTTCAAAAATTATTATTTGATTTTACAAAAGATTAAAGCCCTAAATGATGACGTCATCCCCCCGAGGGGTGACGTTTTGGCATAAAAGGCAAGACGTTGAGCTGGTTGAGGAAGTCGTTGGGCCTCCCAAGGCCTAATGTCTATGCGCTAGAGCCCTTCTTGAAGAAGCATGCCATGTCACCATCAAATCGTCGAACACCACTAAACCCTAGCCTCCAAGTGAGATGCCATGCCCTAGAAAGTGACGTTTTGAGCCTCCAAGGTCAAACGTTGGGCAAAGGGGGGCTAGCTTTCCTTCTCTAGGATGTCCTTTCATGCCTCCAAAGGCAACGTTCATCGTCTAGCTAGTCCCAAGGTGTTGGGGTATGGCACCCACTCTATGGGCTTCATGCTACAATGGAAGCCCAAGCAAGGCGTGTTCCTCCATAAATGTCCACCAAGCAAGGTCCTGCAAAGACAAGTAAATATGCCCTCCAAGGGTCTCAAGTCAAACGTATCATGCAGAGTAAAATGACATTTAATACAAGAGCCATCTAAACATGTGCATCAAATCTACATTTTCAAATTAAACAAGTGGTCAAAGATCCTATGCAATTTGCCAAATTTAGATATGGGAGGGGTGTCATAATGCCCTATTGGGTGAGCCAATCCCTCAAGTAGGAGAGGTTCCCAAGGACAATCCCTTCTAAGTTATGTAGTGGGTGTGTGGTGGATGGGGTTAGACTTCTAGGTATGGGGTTTCTTGACATACAAGGGCTCGTATTGTCTCATTTATGGGTGCCTTTGTTGAGGGCTAGCCACATCCATTTTTCTCTTTTTGTTTTTGAAGCACATTTTTCCAAACCCTTTATTAGCCATTTAATTTGCAGGTGTTCCCAAGTTGAAGACAATAAGGGGCACTAAAAAGGAAATTCATAGCCCACAAACGTTCTACCTTGCTAGTACCTTTGCAACCATGCTTCCCCAAGTTGAAGTCAGTAAGGGGCACTAAAAAGTAAATGCATAGCCCACAAACGCTCTACCTTGGTTGGCATGGTTGTTTTATGTAGTTATTTAATTTTACAGGTCCCTTATTCTTTTGTGAGAAGCATTTCGTTGCTCTTGGGATCCCAGGGCGAGCTTCTATTGCATGATGTTTTTTGCTAGGACACTTCTGTGCCTAATGGCCCCTTCTTCCCATGAAACAAGGTACATGCCCTTCTTGGGTCAGTAAGCCCAATGACCTAAAATATGGGGACACGGAAGGGGAGAGGTAATGGAAAGTGGTAAGTATGAGTGGGGACTGTACAATAACCCTTCAAGGAAGACCCCCGATTACAATCCTTTCCCCAAGGGTGGCCACTTACTAGGAGATAATGACACTCACCAAGGTGAAATAAGGAAAAAACCATAATTTCCAAGAAAAACGTCCAAAATTAAGAGAAGTTTTAATGCAATATATTCAAATGCCTCAAGTATTAAAGTGACACTTACCATAATCCCTGACTTGTTACCTCATGGAGCAAGATCACTGTCTTCCGTAAGCAAGTTGGTGTGTTGAATGCCATCATGACGAATGGAGAAGTATGGCGGTGAAGTGGGGCTCCATCTGTGTAAGTGGACACTGTTGGTCAATCCATGTCTTGGTACTCCATGTTGGCAACCTGAGGGCCTCAAGACATCATCTCCTTAGTTATCCCTAGGAATGGGGGATATCCCTTAGTTATCCTTAGTTATATATACTAAGTGCATATCGAAATTTTTAACCCTTAAGGAAGGAGATAATGAGGATATTGCAGTAGAAGGAGATGTTTAGGATATATGGAGAATAAAGAACCTTAACATCCCTGAAGTTTCTTACACAATAATAAGTTCAAACGCTGAAATTGATATTGGAAGAAGATGGGAGAAAATTATGGAGGACAATGAACGATACAAGGATGCCAATGAGCATTATCATCAAAGGGGAAAATTCTCTATAAATATTTTAGTGCCAACTCAAATGAATACTTAAAGAAGAATGAGGGTATTGTTGGTAGTGGTGGTGATGGGAATAAACCTAAAAAAATTATAAAAGAAAAAGAAGATACCATCTGTATTTCTTCTAAAAGAAGGTGATCTTCATATAATGAGTAGGAGCTATTATCTAAGGGAAACACTAGACAATAAGTTGACCTTATTGATAGTCTTGAAATTCTTGATGATGTGGTTGAACTAAGCTCTGGGGCCATTGCCCAAATGAGCATTTCTATGATTAGACAGAATGAAATGGTGCAACGGAGTATGCCTACCTTTGAAGATATTTCTGTTACTATGCATCATTCCAATTATGAAACAAAGAGAAAAAGGTTATTGATGTCTAGAGTAAGAATTAAAGGTGAGAAGATCATTGAAAAGAATTAATTTGATTTTGACGCTAAAGATATCAAAGCTTTTGGTGCTTTGAGAATGCATCGAGCTACTGGAAAATTACTAGAGCATGCAGTTGGTGAGTAGGAAGAGGAGATGCAGGAGTTGAGAAGTACAATAGTTGAATTGGAGAGGGTATTGAACACAACCTTTTTTTGTTGAGCCTCTCACCACTCCTGTACTTGAAGAAACTCAAGAGGATCACACTTGGAGACCTAATCAAGTCAAGGCAACTTATGGGCCATTATCTAGTGTAAGAAAGGTGGTCTCAAGCAACGTTTAGGAAAGAATGGCCTTGTTCTTAAAATTTTGAGGAGTTATAAATGAAGCTTTTGACATTGCCAAATGAATCTTTGGCCTTAAGGAGATGTTAGGATGAAGTATAAGATGAAGTATTCTATGAATCCTATATCGACACTTTAATCAAATAGATGAAGTTTGTGAGCCCTCAGTTGAGACAAAGAGACAACCTCCCTTCTGATAATAGACCTCCCAAAATCAAAAGAGTTTGGGACAATAAAATGGAGAATATTCAAGAGATGATAACATCCTGCGACTGGCTTGAGGTAAAAAAGTCTCAAGTGTTCTTCAACGCATTTGAAGTCATGAAGAAGATGGAGGGTTGAACTTATTCAAGATGATAAGCTGATCGTGAAAGAAGTTTCAAATTATGTTGGTTGGGAGTTGAATTTGATTGCCTCACCAATTTTATTGATGTGGAAGCAAAGAAATGGTTAATAGCTTGAAGTAAAAAAGTCTCAAGTGTTCTTCAACGCATTTGAAGTCATGAAGAAGATGGAGGGTTGAACTTATTCAAGATGATAAGCTGATCGTGAAAGAAGTTTCAAATTATGTTGGTTGGGAGTTGAATTTGATTGCCTCACCAATTTTATTGATGTGGAAGCAAAGAAATGGTTAATAGAGTTAGTAGTCGACAATGTGGAGAGCAACTTCCTATGCTAGGGTCAAGTTAACATCCTATGTGGTATCGAAGATAAGTTGCTCACTTTAAGGGTGAAAGAGGAGATTACCATGGCCCCACTTTTGGACTATATCAAATCTTGGGTAGATGAAGCGGTCGTTGTCACCACTAAATCTTCATGAAACAAAAATTCGTTGAGGTAGTTAGGTCAAGAGGTTGTCCTAGTTTCAAGTGGGAGCTGCATAAAAGGATTTGATAAGAAAAAGAAAAAGGTCGACAACATAACACTTTTTTACCTTTAAAATTTTGAGAGTAATCCATATTCTCCTTCTTCCTCATCTTTTTGCTAATCATGCCCCTTTCCATTTGGTTTCTACATGTGTTACATCAGTGAAATCTTGGTGTTGACTATCATTCCTTTTTTTGCTTCTAGGATTTCCCTATATTTTTAGGTCCACATGAGCTCCATCCTAGCTCAGGAGAGTGAATGCATTCAATTTTTTATTCAAATATTATCATAGGAATTTTGAGGAGGCTTGCATGCACAATTATTCATGATATCTTAAACTTTTTACATTTGGGTTTTGTTTTTTTGTTTGAAATCTCCATAGAGCCATATTTTTTTATGGTTCCATCTTGATAACTTTTGAGTGGAATCTTTAATATGTGGCCTCGTTCAACTTGTTTGATTTACAATGAAATAATCTTGGAAAGTTCTTTGCCATAGACCATCTCATTTTATGTTTATCTTCTTTTTGTAGATCTGGATTGTTTCAATTGCTTACATTACATTTTAGGGGGCAAAGTATATGTGATTTGAGAAAATCCATATATATATATATATATATATATATATATAAAATCTTTTGTCTAGATTTTGTAAATGGCTTCGAACTACCTGGTCCATTCTTAGGTAGAAATGAGGAATTTAAAGTTTATTGGTTAATGCAAAAACATTGCTAGTTTGTCTAAGTTCACTGGCTTTTGTACGAGTTTTGCTTCCTAAGATTCCTCTTACTATATTTGACAATTATAAGTGGAGGGTATCCTTCACGTAGAGCAAAATCACCTCTTTAAAAACGAAGGAGGGCACTTTTTGATTCGCCACGAAGATTCTTGTCAACTTTGGCGCATTTTCCCTTGTGAGAAAAAGAGATCAACAATGGCTTTGGAGAAGTTGTCTTTCTGATTTTGGGGACTCATATATTAAAGCTTGGAGTTGCATGCTAGGTATTTCAATTCCAATTTTGAGAACCACACTTCGTTTCTGAGGTTGAATCATTATGTGGCATGCCCTGTGCCAAAGTTGGCTCTTGGGGTGAGTTGACACAACGATGTGTGGGCTCTCACTGTGCTTGCTTAGAATGAGGTTGGAGGGTTGTAAGTTAGGTGAAATGATGGAGAATGAATTAGAGTGAATCGAGGAAATTAATCATTTTTTGTTGGAAGTGCTCACTTTGGGTTTGATTTTGTGAAAGTTCAAATTTTCAAAAGGTGATGAAGGTGAAGCTACCATGTAAATGAGTTCAACTTCCAATGTAAATGAGTGACGTTACAATTCCCATCACTGTTGAAGAAATCAAGCGTTACAATTTTTTGACTTTCTAAAATGTTGCAAAAATTGCTTATTTTTGTATTAGTGTAGGTATAGTACTGTTTTTTTTGTATTGATTTTTTCCATCTGAATTTTTTCCATATTATACCATGTTCACACACAAATTCCAATTCGCACTTGAACTTGGTAACTATGGTATCTATTATGTACTTTGGAGGAAGCTATTATTGAAAATTTACATTATATGGAAGTTGTAAACTTTGATATTAATAGAAAATATCTTATTATCCGAATTAAATCCTATGCTTTCACAAGTTCTAGTTAACTCTTACACTTAGGCCTCGTCGTGTTATTCTCCGATTTGGGTCTTGTAACTTCAATTTTTGTTTTTGGTAAGGGCAAACACGTTTTTTGATCTGTGGGGGAGCTATGAACCCCAACTCCACCTTATCATGTTAAATCCCACATTTTCATGGTAAATCAAACTTAGCCAACTCAAAGACATGATCTGGGCTTTATCCCCACCGAGGTTTGAACTTGGGTCATTATTGCAGTGACACCCTACAGGCGAGAGTTTTATTTGTAGTATGACAACTACTTGCACAATAGCGGGTTGGAATGCTAATTTAGGCAGTAATAAAAGAAAGGACTATTCTAATCTTCCTTACCCTTGGCCAAACAAGCAAATCAAGCATATGATGATTTGAGAGGAAATGGGAAGCATGTCTGTAGAACGATCCTTGCAGAATCTTCAAGCCTTGAAGTTGAGCTGTAGGAGCGATAAGAGGATCTTCAACCTTGAATGATCTCCTTGGTTCTGCACACATGTCATCATCCAACAAAGGTCCCACTATTTTCTACTAGTGGCAAATTTGTTGGTTATTGCCCCAAAACTCTATTCTACTTCTTGAAAATGTATGAATCAGTGGAGCAAATTTTTTTCAGGGAAAGAAGATGAAATGTTTATATCCATTGAATTAAGAGAAACATTACAAAGGTATAGGAGCATATCACCTCAAGTGTGCTGAAACTAGTCTCAAATATTCTCTACTGAGGGGTCTGTCCTAACTTTAGGCTCTTTTCATTCTAACAGCATATCAAGAGCTCTTCCTTCTATTAGAGATATAAGGCTTATTATGTAATAATGTCACTTTATGAATTTAGAATATGTTATTGTCCACTTTTTGTGTAAAACAGTCTATCCCACATTCATAAGTGGAAATGATTTGCTTAATGAACAATGATATATAAGGAGGTAAACTCCTTTGTAATAAATGCACCAGTTATTCATTGATAATATCAAATGGTGTTATCATGATTATCTTTCTTTAAGCTTAGTTATGTGACTCAATCGTATCTAGGGCTCCTCATTTAGTGATCTAACTCATTTTGTAATATGGTATCAGAGCAGGAAGCGATATCAAGAAACCGGCCGGTTTGACCGGTTTGATTGTCGACCGGTTCAAACCGGTCAAAAAACCGAACCGGTCGGTCGGTTTATGACCAAACCGGCTAGTTTTGTCATAAACCGATTGGTTTTGTCATAAACTGGCTGATTTGGTCCCAGAAACCTAAAACCCTCTAAGACCCCCTAAAACCTAAAGCCTAAGTAACAGAGAAATACATGGCTGAGGGTTATTTTGCCTTATTAATGCTATTTAAAGAGGTCCCCACCCCCTCCATTTCACCCACCCTAGTAATTAATGGTAACGTTAAATTCTTAAAGTAAAAGGATGAAAATGAAAGATAAAGGAGAACCATTAATTGTTTCAGGATGTTTGAGAGTGGTTCCAACCTCATTGGACATCATATGGAGAAAGTAGAATTTTAGGTCCCATTCAAAATTCAACAGACTTAACAGTTTTCAGGATTTCAAGATTGGCAAGATTGCAATGTTTCCACTGGATTCTATCATGTATGAGGGTATGGAACTGACATATAATCAAGAGAACCAAGCTCTTTATGTACCTCGATGCTGGTGGCATTGATTGTTGAACTCTTTTGTCACGACCCCAGTAAAAATGTACCCTTCACTCAAGTATAAACTCTTCTATTGAACTCTTCTCTTTGTAGTTTGTCGTC
>ML777139.1:523837-544180 GCA_009831015.1 Picea engelmannii
GACAAAGATGTGGGATGTGTTTTCTGATGATAAGGGTTTGAACAACAGTGTTGAGTTGGCATTAGCCAACTTGGATCTTAATGAACTAGTGCTAGATCCGGTCACTTTTGATGATGGTGATCCTCTTAAGGGGTCATCCTCCAGAGTCCACATCAACAAATGCACGGATTGCATTGGATATAAGGGAGGAGGAGGAGGAGGATGGAGGAGAGAGCAGTGGTAGTGATGCCAATCTTGATGATTATGACATGGAGGACTACTGATAGTCATGACTCATGAGCTATGAGATTCTTCCATCTACGGTTCTAGTATCTACCCTATGGCTATTTTGTATTTTTCATTGGCATTCCCACCTATAGTATCAGTGACTCTAACTTAGTATGTTATTTGATGTTGTAGAGGCCATTTAGAGCCTCATTGATTATGTATTTATGTTCCGATCTCTAGATATGTATTGCACTTGGTGTCGTTTTGATATATTCATGAGCATACTTCGGATATGTTGTCTCTAATTGTCTCTAATGCTTTGGAAACATGATTTAAAATCTTGAAAATATTTTTTTTTGTTAAAATTTAAATATTTTATGTATTTTTTAAAAAACCGGTTCATTGAAACCGGTTCGACCGGTTTATTATCGGTTCCGGTTCTGGTTCAGGTTCAGGTTGGACCCTGGACCGGTTCCGGTACCGGTTTTGGTTTTTAAAACATTGATATCAAGAGTCTCGAGCCTTTGAAAGACAAGGTTTCCACTCTTGTGATTTCAATAATCTAAGTGCCACAATTCGAGGAGGCAACAAGGGTTTTATTTCAGTATCTACAAGTCTGGTTTGCTTAACCCTTCTTTGCATCTTTCTGTAATTATTTTTTAGCAGTGAAAAAGATCAGATCTGATCAGTCATGGAGATGTCGTTAGAGAAGTACTTAGGTTTCAATTTCCATACACGGAAAGTGAAGATCCTAATGCAACTAATGAATACAAATCTTTGGGGAATTGTCAAAGGAATCGAGGCAACACCTGCAGATTCGAACAAGTTGATAGAATGGAAAAGAAGAGATGATAAGGAAAAATCCATTATTGGCCATGGCCTCTCAGATTCAGAGCTACATCACGTAGATCTGGACAAATCATCCAAGGAGATTTGGGAAAATCTCAACAAGTTATTTGGAGCACAAGCAGTGAATGCAAATTTTTCCTTGAAATTACAGTTATTCAACTTTAAGATGCCAGCTGAAGCCGCCATGTCAAGTCATGTTAACAATTTATCAGATAGCTTGCAGAAGACAAGAAAATAGTTGATGAGGAGGATGCCAAGGCTATTCTCCTGTACAATTTGCCGCCTAAATACAATAGTGCTATCTTTACCCTAAGTCAACTACCTTCACAAAGTTTGAATGAAATGATTGCAGCATTGCTAGCAGGAGGAAAGAGAACCATTGAAGGTGATAGCCAATCAGAACTTGCATTCTATGCAAGAAACAACCGCAATAGATTAACAAAAGACAAAGAGGAAATAAAATGCTGCTATTGCAAGAAGTTGGGTCATACAACTTGGAATTGTAGACATCAAGCCAATGATGTTCTTAAGGGAAAGGTCAAAGATAAACAACATATAGCGAGTGTAGCCATGATTGAAGATCCATCGGATGATGACAATGGTGAAGAATCTATTGAAGAAAATGGATTTTATGCATTTTACGAAGCCCATGCTTTGAAGGCAGGAAGAGATCCGTTAACAACTCAAAATGGATTGTTGCCCAACGAGTTCATAAGTTGTGGATCTAGGGAAAGATCCCTCATTAGTTGGAGATACATGCACATGGATTGTAGTCTACTAGTGAGGTTACATGACATGCATATGGATAGCTGTCCAGTAGTTGATTTTGGAAGATTCGTGATTCGAGAGTTCGGGGAGGTGGAATATGGGAACTTGGGAATTCAACTCAGTAGCTACACCTCTATGAGGGTTATGAGACAACTTGATGGAGCTCAAACTGGTCTAGGAACTGTGTTCAAAGAAGAAGCTTCTAAAGGATGTCACTGATGTTTAGTATTCAGTTTATGTATTTGATTTCAACATTGTATGCCTTATGGGGGGTATTAGAGATATAAGGATTACTATTTAATAAAGTCACTTTATGACTTTAGAATATGTTAATGTTCACTTTTTATGTAAAGCAATCTATTCCGCATTCATAAGTGGAAATGATTTGCTTAATGAACAATGATATATGAGCTAAACTCCTTTGCAATAGATGCACCGGTTATTCATTGATAATATCATAAGGTGTTATTGTGAGTATCTTTCTTTGAGATTAGCTATGTGACTCAACCCTATCTAGGGTTTCCTCATTTAGCGATCTAGCTCATTTTGTAATACTTTCTTCAATGTTCATTCCGGCAGCATGACCACAGTATAATGGCAATAAAGAGACAATATCTTGGCAAAATAATGGCAAGGCAATGAAGAAATGGTATTGGTGCAAGATGGGCAACTCAATCCAAAAGAAGTAATTGTAAAAATTATCAGACCCAACCTGGTTTCAGTCTCAATAAATTTTCATGGTTGTTTAATTCCCAACCCACATTTCTTTTGCTGCTGAAATTTAAATGCTCTAAAAAGAAAATTTATAACTGAAACACAATGAATCTTTTTTGCAAAAACTGAATGCGGAAATAGGAAACAAACCCCAAAAAATTAACACAAGAATTTTGGGCAATGCCCCTGGAAAAGCCCCGAAGGGAAAACCAGTGGAGAGATGGAGATTTTATTATTTCTTGAGCTTAGAGAAAATGATCTTTTACAACAATTTATTCCAGCAACATAAACACAAACTTATCTCGATAACCGTGCCAAGCTACACCTCTAAATCTGTTCCAAAACTGCTCCTTGAATTATATGCCAGAATTCCGTACTGCTGTATGGCTGCTACAACAATAAACGCTGTATGAAACTGCCTCGAAATCTGTTCACAGGTTGCTGTTAATGCTGTATGGAACTGTACGGATTTGACTTTAAGGATGCCTAAAAAATCGTGCTTGAATCTGCCTCGATTTCTATGCCCGATTTTCTTCTGTACGGACCAGTTCTATACTGTTGTACGATGAGTCTAATCCATATTGTACACTGTATTTAATGCTGGGAAAATCTCCTCGATTTTTGTGCCCTTTCTCTCCTTGGAAAGTGCACCCCACCCACCTTGCTGCAATAACTCTCTCTGCTTCAGCTCTTTCTCTTCATTCAATGCTCATGAAAGAATGATGCCTCAATCCCTAGAATCCCCTTTTGGTTCATCTCAATGAAAATGACCCAACCCTAAGATCTAATGGCTGACATTAAATCCTAGGCCGTCTAGATGTACTGTTGTGAGATATAGTTACTATATCACAACTTAAGTCACTTAAGTCACCTTTTCAATAAATATACTCAAAACGTCACTCAACTTTATATCTCATAAAGTTAATGTTCTAAGGTCTACTTTTGGACATTCCCCCACATGCTAGACACCAAGCCTATGTGGGAAACACTTGTTTGAGGTACAACTTTTAACATTCTCTCTTACTGAGGAAGGTGTTTCTCACCACTCCCAACTTATCTTTGAAGAAGACAAACTTAACTCCCGCCAAAGATTTCGTGAGAATGTCTGCTACCTGCTCATCTGTGGATATGTACTGAAGCTCAACTGCCCCTCTCTGAACGTAGTTTCGGATGAAGTGGTTAAAGTGCAGCTGTAGTCAAACCCTAGCGAACTGCAGAAAAGAGCTAGCGAGTTGCAGAAGAGGGCTAGCAAACTTGTGCAGATGGCTTCTTCAAGAACACTCATTTGATACCATGTTGGATTTTATGCTTATTCAGATTTCATTAACTTTCTTTATCATTTCACATTAGCAGAAGCATAACTGAAGCATAAACCATATACAATAACTGCAGTGAATACCCAAGATCACAAGAAGATAACCATGCACAAGATACACAATAATTTATCTTGGAAAACCCATCTGCACAAGGGAAGAAAACCCAACAACCTTTCATTGTAATATTTGTCCAAGAGAAGATACAAGAGCAGAATGAAGAATAGTGCTACACTCCAAAGATAGCGCACTAGTCCAATAGAACGAAAATACACAAGAGAGAATGATCCAAGTGATGTCTCCAAATGGGAGATAACTCTCCTATATATACAAGTCCAACGGGTGAACTGTCACGTCCAAGTGGTGCCTCTCAACAGGGCTGACTTGAACCTTTAGGTCTTCTGCGCAAGGCATGGGCCTTCTTCCTTCTCTTGATGTCATAGTGAAAGTCTTCTCCATCACGTCACACATGGCTACAACTAATGTGGACCTTCTCATCTCGTTTAGGGGCTACAACTCACTAGATTACACTAGGGCTACAACCACATAGTGTGTGTCATCATCGTTAAGGGATACAACCACAAGACGTGTCCACAAGGGCTACAACCACAAGGGACGATGGGCTACAACTCATAGTATCCCAACCAATTGGGCTACAACCCAAGGGTCGTTGGGCACCAACCCAGTCCAATATCCTAACCTCTTGGGCTACAACCCAAGGGTCATTGGGCACCAAACCTGTCCAATATCTGAACCACTTGGGCTACAACCCAAGGGTCGCTGGGCACCAACCCAATACAACTTATCTGGCCATCGATAAGTGTCATACTCAACTCAGTCCATCGAGGAGTACCATCATAGGTCAAGCCAGCTCAGTCCATTGAGGAGTACGACCTGGAGAATGTCTCACAAAGCTGCAATCATCAATAAGCTACACCTTGAAATCTATTCCAAAACTGCTCCTTGAATTCTGTGCCAGAATTTCGTACTGCTGTACAGGTGCTACAGCAATAAATGTTGTACGGAACTGCCGCAAAATCCGTGCACAGGTTGCTGTTAATACTATACTGAACTGTACAGATGCCTAATTTTTTTTTCCAGAATCTGCCTTGATTTCTGTGCCCGATTTTCTGCTGTATGGACCAGCTCTATACTTCTGTACTGCCAGTCTAATCCATACTGTACGGACTGCATTTAAAGCTGGAAAAATCTCCTCGATTTTTGTGCCAATTCTCTCCTTGGAAAGTGTGCCCACCTTGCTGCAATAACTCTGTCTGCTTCAGCTCTTTCTCTTGCTCTCTCTCTTCATTCAATGCTCATGAAAGAATGGTGCCTCAATCCCTAGAATCCCCTTTTTCTTCATCTCAATGAAAATGACACAACCCTAAGATCTAATGGCTGAGATTAAATCCCAGGCCATCTAGATGTACGGTTGTGATATAAAGTTACTTTATCACAACTTAAGTCACTTAAGTCACCTTTTCATTAAATATACTCAAGAGTCAAAACGTCACTTTAACTTTATATCTCATAAAGTTAATGTTCTAAGGACCACTTTTGGATATTCCCCCACATGCTAGACACCCAGCTTATGTGGGAAACACTTGTCCGAGGTACAACTTTTAACAGTAATAGTGGCATGAGATTATTGATCTAAAGACATGCTAGACGCCAAGCTTATGTGGGAAACACTTGTCCGAGGTACAACTTTTAACAGTAATAGTGGCATAAGATTATTGATCAAAAGGCTTCTTAAAAGGATATATAAGTTTGGAGCCTGAATTGGGAGCCTCTTCTCCTAGGGATGCAAATACTCCACAGAGGTAATTTCAGCTGGTAGTACAACTGGAGTTGGTGCAAACAAGACAAGAAGCTGTCATGATCCATCTGGCATTAAGTGGGCCACAGACTTCTTTATCTTCACTTTTTTTGCAGGGCTGCAAGGTTATCGATGGTTTTCCTGTGCAGGTTACGTGGATTTTGAGCTAAGTTACCAGGAAACGGATACGGATCCACCAGATTTTTGAAAAGCCAGAATCGGATACGGCGGGGAAACGCCACGTACAAAAAATATAATAATATTTAAATTTTTTTAAAATATATATTCAAAGTTAAGAATCAAAACCATTCATGAATCACAACATTAGAACTGAAACTAAGATTGAGTTGGAGAGGTATTTCACTGTTTGCTTAAATGTTAAATGTAAAAATAATTTAAACATTAATAATTTAATTGTATAAAAGCAAACACAATGCATTAATAATTTAATTGTATAAATTATGCTGAAAATCCTTTGGGATCCATGTGTGTGGGGTCGACAGAAACCAAGATGCGTTTCCAAAAGGCGGGATCCGTTTCTGACGCAAATGGAAACGTCTTGCTGGTGGATCCTAGCCGTTTCTGGGCGGATCTGGATTTGATCAAAGTTTTTTTGCGCTTGATTGTTCTGGTTCTAGATCAATGATGGTAATGGTAGAATCAATTCTTTTATAGTACTACTACTTACTGATAGCTTTTGGCATTGTTAGGGGGATTAACTCACTTCCCCTGCATATAACAGTGTCCACTATATAATCTGAACATTTCCTAGTTAAAATCTCCAGTCTGTCTGAAAAGCAATAAGAGCAATTGAAATCCTATTCCCATGTGAAGAGGAGAAATGCTCTGGATTGTTTTCTGAAATGATGCTATTGCTCCCATTCTGTCATTTCTGAGAAGGCTGCAAAGGTTGAACAAAGCGTTGCTGAAGGAGTTTAAGGTCACCACTCAGTAATTGGAGAGGCAACCCTTGAATGAACAGTTGTAATGAAATGCAATGAAGCCAAGAGAAGTTTCTAAGATTAGAGAGGAGAGAAGGGCTAAAGAAGCGCAAGTTCACTCTAGGTTGCATGTATTACAGATGGAGGCATGATCACAAAGCAGCTTTAAATCCCTTTTGGCTAAGCATGTGGTCAAAGAGAATTCAGACCATCCAAACAACACAGGAGAGCAACAATAACTTCCAAGTATATAGAAGCTTACAAGTTGGTATTCCAGATGGAAATTTGTAGGGATACTATCCCAACGAAATTTTTGGATACTCAAAAATCTTGTGTGAGTCTCCAATCATTCTTGAACTGTTAAATTTTGAGCTTGATTTCTTAAGCGGATTATTTCTTTGAATTCTTCAACACTTTGATTTCAGCTTAATACATTTCAACAATATAGAGTCATAACTAAATAGCAAAAATCATGTAGATACGTAAGCATGCACATCCACAACACATATACCCTGGGGAAACCTTGTACAGGGAGTAAAACCCCAGCAAATGATATTCCTTTATTGCATTAATAATGTATGATCACTTACAAACATCCACCATGAAAACTCTGCTCTTAAAGAGCTTGCCAAGTTGACTCTGACCTGACAGAGAACTAAGAGACCTTGCTGATATAGACGTATCCGAGCTGCTTTCAAAGACTGAGATATATCAGTTCTGATATGGGTTGTTGAAGCCGCCTCTAATTGACTGATATGCACCTCTGATATGTTGTCTCTAAATGCTGATGTTACAGCACAGTTAGGCGCCTTTTTATGCTGCCTGTATATGCTGATATGCGCCTCTATTATTTCTTTGAATTCTTCAACACTTTGATTCCAGCTTAATACATTTCAACAATATAGAATCATAACTAAATAGCAAAAATCATGTAGATACATAAGCATGCACATCCACAACACATATACCCTGGGGAAACCCTGTACAGGGAGTAAAACCCCAGCAAATGATATTCCTTTATTGCATTAATAATGTAAGATCACTTACAAACATCCATAATGAAAACTCTTCTCTTAAAGAGATTGCCAAGTTGACTCTGACCTGACAGAGAGCTAAGAGACCTTGCTGATATAGACGTATCCGAGCTGCTTTCAAAGACTGAGATATATCAGTTCTGATATGGGTTGTTGAATCTGCCTCTAATTGACTGATATTCACCTCTGATATGTTGTCTCTAAATGCTGATGTTACAGAACTGTTAGGCGCATTTTTATGCTGCCTGTATATGCTGATATGCGCCTCTATTATGCTGTTATTACAGCACTGTTAAGCGGCTTTGTATGCTGCCTGTATATGCTGATATGCGCCTCTATTATGTTGTTTTTACAGCACTGTTAAGCGCCTTTGTATGCTGCCTGTATATGCTGATATGCGCCTCTATTATGCTGTTATTACAGCACTGTTACACACCTTTATATGCTGATGTGCGCCTCTATATGCTGTCTCTACATTCACCCTTACCCTGCATAACCATTGTGTGGAAGAGGAGAAGTAGATGGCTCGAATTAGGAACTTGTTTGCATGCTTTAACATAACTCAGCTTCACACTTTAGTTCGAAATTAGAACTAGACTTGAGACTTCAGTTACAACTCACCCTTGACTTGGCATGCATGCGTACTAACTTAGCATGCACATGTCATGCATGCATGCAACATGCAACTAGACATGCATGCGACATGCAACATGCGGCAACTTGACAACAATGTCTTTGATTTAGACATGCAACTTTGATTTCTACAACTCGACTCTTTACAAGGCAATTCAAATTTCTCTTCATGGTGGATAATGTTACATGTGCCAATGTACTAGATCAATACATTTATATCATTTGCAATATTAGGAATATCGTTTGTTTCTAGCTCATAGGAATTTTATATTCAACCTAACTTTTGCTAGATGCCTTGACTTTTGCTCATGGCTCACAAGGCTTGACTAGGCTTACAGAGGTTGTACGTTCCCCCTGACTTTTGCACTAGTCTGTCTATGCTCACAGAGGTTGTATGTTCCCGCTGACTTTTGCACTAGTCTGTCTATGCTCACAGAGGTTGTACGTTCCCCTTGGCTTTTTTCAATACCTCACAAGACTGGTTGATTCTCCAAATCTCCCTAGCTAGCCTCAGGGTGGCCCATATGGCCTCTCATTGGAGAATGACTGTCGATGCTGCCAAATTTAACAGGAACATCATTCAAATTCACTCAAGGCAATGTCAGATGGAAAGTATCCAGAGTCCAGACACACTTTATCCATAATTTTGTAAAAGATTAAGATAGCTTTATTCATATCCATAGTCTGGTATCTTAGAAAGAAATACAAATATAAATCTCATCCGCCTAGTGTGGGCATCATCCCTCTGCTGCTTAATTTATGCTTTGGTTTATGGTTGCTCTGTGTGGGCCAGCTGGCCCAGGACATTGATAAATTTTTGGATGTCCATGTATATCGGTGACAACTGCTTGAGCTAATCCCTTGGGTTATAAGACTAAAATGCCCTCATATGTACATATTTTGATCATTTTATTCAAAACAATTATAAATCTTGAACTAAAACTGAATAAGAATAGAGTTTTGATGTTAAGGAGTGAGCATGAATCCCCAATTTCAAATTATTAGCCTTGCTTGACATCAGTAGTTTGACAAATGAAGCCTATCTTGTAAATCTCTCAGCTTCATCATCATTATCCTATTTTTTTTTCCAGGTTATTGAACCAGTTAGCGAAGTTACTGACTTAGTTAAATCACTTATATAAACCCTAAACTACTATTATGGGAGTCTCTGGTTTCTGTTCACTTATCAGTGGAAAATGAGTCGACTTGAAACATATTGTAATATTCAGAAGAGCTGGAAAATACTACAGTGGTGAAATAAAAATCGTCTCCAAAGTTGTGATATACATTGAGTAGCCACAAGTTGATGATATGAATTTCCCTACAAATGTTTCATTTTACTCACCGACCTCTGCATGACGATCCAAGGTTTCTTGATGTTTAACATCTAATGCTGGTTGCTACTATGCAGTATTCACCCTTTGAATGGGGCTGTTTTAGAGCCACTGTAATGCAGTAATATACTTTTCACTGACTAAGAGTATGAACTCGTCTGTCACTTATAATTATTAATCTATGCTACAGTTTCTCACTTATTGTGAAAATCTGTCATTCCTGTAATCAGTTTTATATGATATGCTAAAACAGATGTTCTTTGTAACAGTTTGATTCTTTTGCACATAACAGATCGTTCATTTAAACTATATGCTGACATGCTGTCATATCCTTTATAGTAATATGTTACTTGCTTAAGAAAAGTTTCTCATTTTACAGAGTGTCTGCTTCTTTTTTCTCTGAGGATTTGCCTTTTCAGCCGTCAGATAATGGTTTATGTAGAGAAGTCAAATTATGCATTCAATGAGTGTCTTGGCACTTTGGCTTTAGTGTTTTCATACTTGACAATTTGCTACTGTGTTTTGTTGATTACTTTTTGTGGATGGGTTAAAACAGATTGCCAGAGAGGTCCTTGATGCCGCTGCCAGAGCTGTCAGGCCAGGAATAACCACAGATGAACTTGATGAAGTGGTCCACGAGGCAACTATTGCTGCTGGTGGGTGAAATATACTTTTAGTCTTCTAATGCTGGATTTTCTGAGTTAAGTCAAGAGAGTCAGTTGGATACAGTGGAAAAACAAAACAATCAAATGGCATTTCTATCTGCAAAATCTTCTCCTAGTCTTCAGAAATTATTATATATGCTCTATTTCTTTGTATGGAATTGTACAATTTATTCCTTGGGAAAAATTCATAATTTCATTCTGCAGATGCCACATAACAGTCTAGTATATTACATCAAAAAACATCCACCTTGGGATCCTAAAATAGTCTCCGATCATCTATAAAGATTTTCTCATATAAACCTCCATCTGACCAAAAGACCTCGAAAATAGAAACAGCAAATAAAGTCTGATATTCCTCAACAAATGAACTGATCCATATCCAGAATCAACAGTACTGAAACAATAAGTGAAAGAGCTGCCATAACCCCCCCCGATGAACAGATAAAAAAACTGGATTTTGAAAGTATTCAGAGGACTGATCCTCTTTAATCTCCTGGACATGCCAAACACCCAAATCCAGTTGCAATTCTGCTTTGGAGAGAGCATCAGCTTCTCCATTTCTTTCTTTGTAAACATGTTGAAAAGAGATAAGTTAAAAACAGATCTGAAAATCTGAATTTCTTCATAGATGGGCCACAGCAGAAAATCTTCCATATTGTTAACACCCAGCATCCAATTGATCACCACCATAGAATCACCAAAAATCTGAATACCCTTGGCAAGCCCCATCAAAATATGCTCAGACTCCTCTTCTATCAATCCACTCGACTGAAATCTGTCTGAGGCTTTTTCTTGGAAATTTGTGGGAAACTGTCAAGGATAGATTTACTTACTTCACACTGAAAGGGTGGGATTTACCTCTTCTCAATTATGCTTGCATTATGTGTCAGCCGTACTCCCCAAGCTAAAATCAAGAGGAGAGCTATAAAACTTTTTCAAAGCAGGATTTGTACACAAATATTTTAGACTCTTGGCAATAGAAACCCCTACCCATACATCCTTCAAACCTGTGATATATTTCAACTCCTTCCAAACCTGAACAGTGTATGCACAGGTCATAAGGAGATGGCTAACTGTTTCCTCATTCTCCTTACAAAGAGAACATATACTCGGGCCATGCCTACTTCATCTTTGCAAAACGTCCCAGGCGAGTGCTTTGTTCCTAATGGCAAGCCACATGAAAATGCAAGATTTTAAAGGGCATTCAAATTTTCGTATGGCTTTTCACCACCATTTTGACTCATCCACCCTGTCATATTCACACAGTACCTTATACTCCACCCTTGGAGTATAAATTCCGTGGTAAGGAGTTTTAGACCAAATCAATTCATCTTCAACATCATTGATCCTCACATGGATTGATCTAATTTTAGCAACATAATTCTCCGAAGCCACCTCTACCCTTCCCCTTAGACCAAGATTGCCAACATACTTCCATTCCTGCTTCCAGATTGTTGTAATCTTAGGGGAAGATACCTGTCTTAAAAGAAAATGCCATTTCCATGGAGAGGATTTATTAGATTTTCAGGCAGCTTGAAACCATCCTCACAACCAACACAAGGATCTTCACCAATACACACTCTTTCCCAATTCCTGACCTTCCTCACAAGCCCAGTGTTGCCAGAGCGTGGGAGCGGGAGCGAGAGTGGGAAGCGGCAGCATGGGAGCGCATTTTTCAAAAAATGGTCGGGAGCGAAGCATCTCCGGAGCGTGTTTATATATATATATATTCAAAATAAAACATGTAGAATGCCAAACTAGATGCAAAATTTATGAAACATGTATGTTTGTGATACTTCCAATATATGAAATGCCATCTAAATTCCATAATATCCATCATTCCATGAATCTTACGTAGTACATTAATGAATAATCATTCAAGCATCAACCATCTAGCTGCTAACAATTACACATACAAAGTAAGAAATTGAAATACATTTTACAAATACAAATACATACTAGACTTAGACTTTTTTACATACATAAATTTTATCTTTCCTTAGGTGATGAATTGCAAAATTTGAAAGACTTGAAGCAAAATAAACAAGCACACCACAAGACACAAATCCCCCCTAGGGGGAAAGAAAACTGGGTGCTGTGTAGCCCACTCTTTTATTGCTTCAGTTACAATGGTTTCTTTCTTGGGAGACTTGTAATCCTTATAAAGATGGATCAATGAGGTTTACAATCTTTTAAAATGATTTATTAAAGTACAAGGTACTTTTGAGGGTCCTAGAAGCTCCCAATCTTCGAAAAATGGGTAGAGTTTCCCTTTGTCTGATCGCTAAACCTGAAAAAACAGCAAGTTAATTGGGGCAAAAGATGCCCAAAAAGATTTTGGAAGACCCTACAAAACATGTTAGTTAATGTACAAAAAATTATGGAAAAAAGTTTAAGTAAAAAAAAAAAAAAACCAAAAAAATGACCTTTTTGTGGCCATTTTTCAGGGAGGGTCTATGTGGGTTCGGGAGTGTTCTGGGAGCGCGGTTCAGAGCGTGGAGGGAGCGCGGGCTGTAGGTTCGGGAGCGGCTCGGGAGCGCGGGCTATAGGTTTGGGAGCGCGGGGGAGCGTGGAGGTTCGACAATTGGCAGGGAGCATGGGGGAGAGGTCGGGAGCGAGGTTCGGGAGGTCCGGAGCGTGTGGGGGAGCGTGGCTCCGGGACGCTCCCGCTCGGAGTGCGGTTCTGGGGTCCGGATCGGGGGGGGGGGAACGGTTCAGCAACTAGGCACAAGCCACTTCCCTATCAAAGGAAAGGCTAGAACTATAACCTTCCAAATAATAGACACATTATGAAATTTTTTCTTAAGATTTCTAATCTTACCACTGTGGTAGGCTCTGTGTATTTCTGAGTAACAACCTGACAGGATAACGCCAAAGTCTGTTCCATGAGATTAGCCTCCAAACGCATTTGGCAGCCAAAGCTTTTGCAAACAAATGGATATTCTTAAGACTTCACCCACCCAACTCTTTTTGGTACAACAACAACGTGCCAATTGACCAAAGGAATTCCTTTTTTTCTCTCTATGCCCTGACCACAAAATATGAAACTAATTTTTCTTATCTTGTCAAGCACCCCTTTAGGAATAAAAACTAACGACATCCACTAGATTGGAATGGATTTTAGCACCGATTTGACTAAGGTAAGCCTCCCACCCTTAGACAACCACCTATTACACCACACAATTAGCCTCTTTTCCTCTTATAAGCCATCCCTAATAATTTACCCCATAGCCATTAGGCTTGAGGTGAAACCCTAAGTACTTAAAACTATTCTGAAGATCAATCTACTAAAAGGGAAACAACGAAATAAAATGTTGAATTTTTAATGCTTAGCTCAGGCACATGTAGTTTATTTCAATTTAGCATGAACTTGAACCATAAACAATGCAACAATACAATATACAATAGCTGCAGTAACCAAGATCACAACAAGAATAACCATGCACAAGAACACAAGAGTTTATCCTGGGAAAACCCTTCTCAATCAAGGGAAAAACCCAACAATCCTTTGCTATAGAGCCAAGAGAAGATCCCCCACACCATGAACCCTAGAGCACACAAGCGAGTGCTCCTTGACCTAGAAACTTGTGCCTAAGATAAGTGCGCACTTCAACCGTACAACTTGTCTCGAGAGAATGTTACGAGTGTGTGAGTGAGTGAGATCCACAATGGGGATCTATTCCTATTTATAAAATACCTAGCACATCAAAAGGATGTGTCTATTGGCACAATAGGGCCAACCTCTTCAACTAAATAATATAATCAATCATTACACAAAATTAATTATCTTTTACATGGTGGGGCCGACTTGTACCCTTTACAACACAAATTAGGGTTACAACAAATCTTACTCTCATACAATATAGCAAGGGATCCACACATCCTCTAGTGCTCAGTGACTAGGGACACGTCCACCTGTGCTCCGCCACAGGGATGTCACTCACAACAAATCAACTCAACTAAGTCCATAGGAGTACCATCTGAAGAGTCATCTCATGTCGACTCAACTAAGTCCATAGGAGTCAGACATGAGACCATCTCAACTCAGTCTAGAGGAGTATGACACACCCATCACATGGGCTGTCTCACAGACATCTCAACTCAGTCCAGAGGAGAACGATCTGGAGAATGTCTCATGAAGCTGCAATCAACAACATAAAAAACCCTAACATCATCTTCATTTACCGCAGAGAAAGAAATAGATGATTTACATAGATTAACCTTGCTTCCTTTAGTAGTATAGTATAGGTTTAAAATCTCTTTTAAGTTTTAACTTTAGACCATCTCTTCTCGACCCATGACAAATTATGAGAATGTCATCAACAAATAGAAGGTAAGACAAGAACATAGATCTTCCTAATTTAATACCTTTTAATGATCCAATCCTTTTAGGCTTCTTACCTCAAGAAGTTCGTTGTTGAGACCCTCTGCTACAATAAGCAATAGAAGTGGGGATAAAGGACACCCTTGTATGGCTTGAAAAACCCTGAAGCTGAGCCATTGATAGGAACAACAAAGTGTTAAATTTGGCAGCATCAACAATCATTCTCCAATGAGAGGCCATATGGGCCACCCTGAGGCTAGTGAGGGAGATTTGGAGAATCAACCAGTCTTGTGAGGTATTGGCAAAAGCCAGGGGGAACGTACAACCTCTGCGAGTCAAACCAAAAGTCAGGATGAACGAGATGCTATATGATCTTGTGAGTCAAGCCAAGGCTAGAAGCTTTGTAAGTCTAAGACAAAAGTCAAGATGTAAGTCTAATGAAAAAGTCAGGGGGAACGTACAACCTCTGTGAGCATAGACAGCCTAGTGCAAAAGTCAGGGGGAACGTACAACCTCTGTGAGCATAGACAGACTAGTGCAAAATTTAGGGGGAACGTACAACCTCTGTGAGTCTAGTCAAGCCTTGAGCCATGAGCAAAAGTCAAGGCATCTAGCAAAAGTTAGGTTGAGCGTAAAATTCCTATGAGCTAGAAACAAACAATCTTCCTTGTATTGCAAATGATGTAAATGTATTGATCTAGTGCGTTGGCATGTGTAACACCATCCACCATGAAGAAATTCGAATTGCCATGTAAAGAGTCGAGTTGTAAAAGTCAAAATTGCATGTCTAAGTCAAAGTCAAAGTTGTCAAGTTTGTTGCATGTCGTATGCATGCATGTTGCATGTTGAGTTACATGTTGCATGCATGATGTCAAGCTGTATGCATTGCATGCATGCATGTCATGTGCATGCTAAAGAGTTTGCATGCATAGTTAAGGTCGAGTCACTTGTTGAGATGGCATAACATGCAGTGCCATGTCAAGGGCGAGTTGTAACTGAAGTGTAAAGTCAAGTTCTAAATTCGAACTCAAGTGTAAAGTTGAGTTATGACAAACATGCATTCAAGTGTCTATTTTGAGCCCTCCCTTCTTTCTCCTTAAGTATAGAGGTCGATCGTCTTTACCATTTATCACAGGCCAGCGTATGAGTGAGAGGGAGAAGGTGCATATCACTCCGGAACACAGGTGCACATATCAGACCTTAAACAGAGGCATATAACAGTCAACTAAGCCGCTATATCAGACCATAAACAACAACATAGATCAGTCCTGTAACAGGTGCGTATCAGTCCAGGTCACAGTCCAGTTCAAAGACGCATATAACATTCCAAGAACAGAGCTTATATATCAGTCTATTAAAGGCAGCAAATATCAGTCATAAGGAGGCTGCTATAACAGTCAATAAAGGCAGCCATATCAGTCCAATAACAAGCATCTATAACAGTCAAATATAGGGCATCGTATGAGTCCAAGAAAGTAGCGAGGTACACCTTCAAGGCTGGCCTATAACAGAGTTTATAACAACAAGGTTTCTCAGTAGTCTACAGTCAGGTTAGAGTCATTGGCAAGATCTTTAAGAGCAGAGTATTCATGGTGGATATTTTGTAAGTGATCATAGTTTATTAATGCAATAAAAGGAGATTGTTTGCTCGGGTTTTTCTCCCTGTATAGGGTTTCCCCCGGGTACATGTGTTGTGATCTTGCATGCTGGTAAATTCTTATGACTATTGCTGTTCTGGTTTATGAATTATGTTAAGCCAAATTCAAAGTACAGTCATAGTTTATAGAAGTACTTATAGTATTAAATCAAGCTCAAAATTTAACACAAAGGACATAGTGGATGCATAAGTCATCACCTAGTTAACAAAGTGAACACAAAACCCCAATTGGATCAGCATCAACCACAAGTACAACTAGTTAACCTGATCATATGCCTTGGATAATTCCAATTTCACCACTATAGCTGGTAATTTCTTAGTCTTGATAGAATGTAGACCCCCCTGGGCTACACCAATCACCTCATGAATTTGCCTCGTTGACAAGATTCCAAATTGCTCTTTTGAGATAGATACAGATAGCAACTTTTTCACCCTCAAGGCAGTTATCTTGGCTATAATCTTATATATACAATTGCATATTGATATGGGTCTATACTTCTCAAATGACCCAGGGTTATCTATCTTTAGGATGAGGGCATTGAATGTAGAATTAAAGGTATCTAACATCTTTCTATATAATCTTGATTCTTCAATAACCCCAGCAGATCATCATTAAGAACCTCATGAAAACCCAGAAAGAATTCAGTTGTCCACCCATTTGGACCAGGACTTTTGTCTTTTTGAAAACTGTGCTTTACCTCTTGGAGCTCACCCATAGATACTTTTTCTAAGAACCTCTTGTTATCCTCTTCTTCCACAAAGATTGGAAAAAAAGGAAGTCATTTTTACCACCTCAGCTATAGTAACGTTAATCTCTTCCTTATAGATGCCCTCAAAATACGCTATCCTAAGCTGAGAAATATCCTCAAAACCTGTAGCTAAAGAACCATTGTTCCTCGCGATCTTCCAAATAAAATTCACATTTTTTCTATGATTTGCATATTGATGAAAAAAGTTAGCATTCTCAACCCCTTTTGAAAGCCATAAAACACTAGTCTTAAGCCTCCAAACATTCTCCCTATCAGCTAGTAGCTTCTTTCTCTTTTGCTCCAAATCCTTCACATGATCTTTAAAAGCTTCATCAGGATAACTTGCTAACTCCCCATTATATAGGGACTCCAACTAACATTCCAAAGAAACAGTTTCCCGATCATCCTTAATCCTCTTTTAATGAGCCCACTCTATCATTGTTTGTTTAATTTGCTTCATATATACTTTAAAAGGAACCCACTTCCCCTTAATTAGATCGATAAACTCCTCCTCCTCTAACTATGTTGGATTGAACTTAAATGGATTGGTGGGGGTTCATCCCAACCTTTTGCCAATTCTAGAAAAAATGTCATATGGTCAAAATCTCTCCCCACGCCTACCCATTGCCTTTGAAGTGGTCACCCACAAAAGATTCAACCAATAAAATCCTATCAAGTCTCTTAGAAATTCTATTTGTTAATTGTCTTGAACCCAACACTCGACAATGAGTTTCAAATAAAATCGTTTTATTGAATAAATGCACATCTTGAGTTATTAACTAAACATTTCAGTGGAAGCATAAAACTGGATACCAAACACATTGCACACGAGATTTCTGGGTAAATTACCTCTGGAAAAATTCCAAAGGGAAAACCAATACCTTGCTGATTTTATTGATAAAATCTGGGCTCTCTTGGGATAATGGCCCACCTTAGGAAAGTACAAATTAACAAATAGCCAAACCTTACAAACTTCAAGATTGTTGATGTTTTAGTAGCATTGGACATGTATTTCCACATATGTTTGTGTCTAACACGTGGGAGTCGTCGTTAATGCCTCTCAGAACCTTGGGAAATCCACTTTATTAAGTGATTAATTGGGAAATCCACTTTAAATGTACTTTTGTAATAAAGTGAATGTACTTTTGTAATAAAGTGAATTTAATTTATTTAAATGTCTAATTATTTTGAAATAGTAATCAAATTAAGTCCTAGGCGTTAGATCTAAAGTGAAGGTGAGATTTTATCTCAGTGCTTGATCACTTTGGAGATCTAGGGTTTTAGATTTAGGGTAAACTCAAGGTTATAAAAGGCAGCCTATGTGAGAGGATGACACACACCGAGTGAGAGAGTGAGCTCTCATTGATTGGGTGGAGAAGGACATTCATCCAAGTGTGCAGGGTAGGGGTCTAGGAAAGGAGCAAAGGGGCAGCAAGGGAGATAGCAACCAACCAACAAGATCGAATGACTGATCTTGAGGTTTGTAGGGTTTGGCTATTTGTTGTTTTGTATTCCTCAGGTGGGCCATTATACTAGGAAGGGAGCCCAGATTAATGATAATAAATTTCACAGAATTGGTTTTCCCTTTGAGGTTTTTCTAGGGGTTATTTACGCAGAATTCTCGTGCAATGTGTATGGTTTCCATTTTATTTGCTTTCGTTGTATGTTTTCCTTAAATAACTCAACTGTGCTTTTATTCAATAAATTAGTTTTATTCGGAATTATTTGTTGGTGCTGGGTTAAGAAAAATTAACATGGTATTAGAGCATGAACTATGAGGGAAACTGGGTTGCACAATTGATTATTTTGCATCACAGGAAAATTTAATTTTGTAGGCTTTAGGGAAAAAATTAAATTACAAAAAAGAGAGGCACAACGATCGTACAATCGTTGTAAATGCACAGACGCGTGGGCTGAGACATTCGCTTGAGATCGTATGCTGCAGAGTTGAGATTGGGTCGAGAAGCTGTAGATTGCAACTGTTGTTTGAAGAGTCCACGAGCCAGAGGAGAAGACGACTGGGGGGTTGATGAGATTCACGTACTCAACAATGAAAGGTGGATCAGGCTGAAGTGTGGTCGGACATGATGCTGAGCAGGGGCGACGAAAGGTGTGGGCACTTCTCGGTACAACTGCAGCCGACAACCATAACCGCCAACAAGCAATCATAGCCACTAGCTGAGGAGTAGCATCTGGTTACTACAACGGGGGTTGCAGGCTTGTATGTTGGTGTGTGGAGCAACAAATCAAAAGAGTTGTGTAGGTGAAGAAGAATCAACAACGACTGGAAAAGGTGCAACCGCCATGTAAAGGGAGGTCGCAGGTTGCAGGGATAACAACCGCCAATCAAGGAGACAACCATCAACAGGGTTGTCGACTAGCCAAACAACTGACTAGTAGGGCCACTGAACAACCAGACAACCGACTAGCAGGGCCGTCGATCAACCAGACAACCGGCTAGCAGGGCCGCTAGCAAGTCGAGACAATCGCCGGGAACCCTGGGAGGGCTCGGGAAGCCCAAAAATTTGCAGGGCAATAGTCAGCCAAGATCGTAGGAGTCCCTAGTAGCAGTAGAAGGCTGTGGGCAAGTTCGGGCAGGGGTTTGAGCAATAGGTAGCAGATTCCAGGTAGCGGGTCCTGGTTAGGGATCTAGGTAGCCATAATTTTTTTTTCTTTTTGTGCCAGAGGGACTAGGCACATTTTTTCCAGTGTTTTTCAGATCAGATCTTGGAGATGGAAGTGCCTGGGTTGAGGTATGAGGACCTGTTGGAGGGTGCCCCAAACTTTCTTCCATGGAAAGCACAGATCATGCAAAAACTGCAATGATTCTACAGAGTTGGCCAAGCGTGAGGTAAGGGAGGCTAAGGCAATGTGGATGATCGTAGATTCGGTGAGGGTTCATCTTATACCTCACGTATCTGAGAAAAAGTCAGTCAATAGGATGTTCTCAACTCTGACAAATCTGTTTCAGAGTAATAACGAGAACCAAAAGATGGTATTGAGGGACCAACTCAGGAACACCAAGATATCCAATATTGATTCATTGACTAGTTATCTCACCAGTTCACTCAGGTTCGTGATCAAATGGGGGCAGTTGACGAGACAATGACAGATGTGGAGTTAGTGAGGGTGGCCTTCAATGGTTTCACCCTAGGCTGCGGGGGAGCGCCCCCCCCCCTCGAACCCGCTCCCGAATCGCGCTCCGAAGGGGAGCGTTCAGGGAGCGCTCTTGGGAGCGCGCTCCCTGAACGCTCCCCTTCGGGAGCGTTTTTAGGGAGCGCGCTCCCTCTTACAAAACTGCGCTCCCTGGTTTTTTAGGAAGCGCTCAGGGAGCGT
>ML777139.1:547032-581294 GCA_009831015.1 Picea engelmannii
TAATGATCATCAATTCATCACTAATCAATTAGTTAAATGATCTTATATCTATGTTTTCATGTTTTTTGCAATTGATTCAACATTCTATATGTTTTATATATATATGCATCAAAATATATATTTTTTATGTATTATATAAAAAATGCTCCCGAAAACGCTTCGCTCCCGACGATTTTTGAAAATATGCGCTTCCCGCTCCCGCTCCCGCTCCCGCTTCCCGCTCCCGCTCCGCGCTCCCAACAGCCTTGGTTTCACCAAGCCTTGGAATTCATTCATCAGAGGCATCTGTGCTCGACAAAAGTTTCTAGACTTTGGGCAATTGTGGAATGATTGCATCCAGGAGGAGACTCGTTGAGAGGCTTTGCGAGGCTTGCAGGAGGATGGTGATGTGGATAATCTTGCACTTGCCAGTCAGGAAAATAAGGGCAAGGTGAAGTTCAGGATGAACACAGGTGGGGATTCATCTTCACAAGATGGCACATGGAAGGACCTAAGTAAGGTCAATTGTCTTCACTGTCATCAAAAGGGACACTATGCTTCATAGTGTCTGGAGAGGGAGAAGCGAGGAAACATGATGCAACTAGAGGGTAGTTGTGTCGACAAAGGCTTAGGCTTAAGTGGATGAGTTTGCCAGAAAGTTTGAGCAAGAACTCTTACTTGTTTCCCAACTTTCCTCAGACACCATATTAGCTGGTGTGTGGCTGCTATAGAGCGGAGACACATGTCATATGACAGGAGGATGGGAGCTATTTGAGAGCTTCACAGAATTAGACTAAGACTTGCATGTGGAACTTGGTATGGGCACCAAGCATGCAGTAAAGGGATCTGGGATAATGCCATTCCAGATAGAGTCAGGAGGCGTGTTGAGAGTGATGAATATGCTATGACTGCCAGAAATCAAGAGCAGTGTGCTCTCAGTCTCAACGATTGAGAATAAGAGATTTGGCGTACTATTCCAGGATGGACAGGCGCTGATCGAATCCAGAGGATCTAGCTCAGACACATCAACTATTCTTGGAGTTAGAGAGAGCAACTTGTACAGGCTAAAGGGCCAACCTATGCTAGCAATGGAAAGTAGCAGAGTGGCAGAGAACAAGGAGCAAGTAGTTTTGAAGGCTAAGAAGCTCAGAGGGAGTCAACCTTTAAGTTTATGTGGGAAGGAGCAACGTTCTAAGTTTGTCAGAGTTGGAAGGTTGCTCCTTCCCACATGAACCTGAAGATTCACTCGCTCTAAGATGCTCATCCTTTGGTGCTAATTGCTCCTTCTCTGTCACTTTGTTGCTTGCCATTGCTCAACAAGCCACTCAACACAATTTTTCGGTTGCTCGGACCTGCTGCTTGCTGCTCGGACCCCTGCCCAAAGCTACTCGAGGCAACTCATAACCTTTTGCTACTACTCGAGTACTTCTTTGGGCTTCCCGACGGCTTCCTGGGTTTGCCCGAGGCTACTCGACTATTTTCTGCAGCTGCCTGACGACTTGCCCACTGCCCTGTGGTCTGCTTCTCGCTGTTACATTCTTGCTGTGGTCTGTCTCAGTCGACCTAGCCCTACTGTGACCCTCGTTGGCCCTGTCGGCTGGCTGGCGACAACCAATTGCTCCTCAACCTGGTAGTTGCCTCCTGTACAACTCTGTTATCCCCAACTCCTAGGGATAACTAAGGAGATGATGTATCGAGGCCCTTAGGTTGTAGACGTGGAGTACCGAGAGACAAATTGACTAACAATGTCCACTTGCATATACAGAGACCTACGTCGCCACCACAGCTCCAGGTGCATCACGACGGTATCCACCACATCAACTGGCTTCTGGAAGACATTGGGTCTTGCTCCATGAGGTACAAGTCAGGTATTATGCTGAGTGTCATTTCAATATTTGAAGCATTTGAGTTTGTTGCATCTATTACTGCTTTTGATTATGTAACGTTTGCTTGGACATTATGCTCTTTGCCCTATTTTACTTTGGTGGTTGACATTGTGCCCTAGCAAGTGGGTCACCCTTAGGGATAGGTTTGCAACTGGGAGGTCCTCTTGATGAGTCATCATTCCATTCCCGACCATACTTGTCACTTTTCACACTTCATCCCCTCATCTCCTTACCTTTTGGGATTTTTGGGTATACTAACCCAAGAAGGGGTTGTCCCTCATTAAATGAGAAGAAGAGGCTGAAGGCCCAGAGACTCATAGTTGGAAAAAGATAAAATCCAATCATTAACCTTCTAGATGCTCGACCAAGGATCTCGAGGACAATGAAATGTCTCTCATAAGAAATTGATGGGACCCCTAAATAAAATAGCTAATACAAAATGCCAACCAAGGTGGAGCATGTGTGGGAACTGTTTTTAATACTTAGGTAGAAGCCACACAGATGTTTTCAACTTGGGGAAGCATGATGTGACCAGGGTAGAGTCAAGCTAGGCACAATTTTTCATGCTTAGGTAGAAGCCCCACCTTGGCTTCAACCTGGAAACATCTTAAAAGAATAAAATACAATAAATGGGCTTGGAAAAAGGTTGCATTGAAAACGAAGGTGCACCACACCTTCTACAAAAGCACCCATAGATGAGACACTACAACCCCTTGTATGTCATGAACCCCATGCCCAAAAGTCTTCCCCCCGTCCAAGACACCTCATCCACATGATTTAGAAAGAGGTTCCCTCGGGAAACACCCCTAAACTTGAGGTACGATTCACCCAATAGGTTGTTTTGTCAACCCTCGCACACCTAAACTTGGCAAATTGCATAGGGTCTTTGAGCATTGGTTTATTTTGATGAGGTGGTTTGGATGTACGTGCTTAGATGGCTCTTTTATTGATTTGATTTACTTATCATGATGCATTTGACTTGAGATCCTTGGAGGGCATATCCATTTGTCTTTGCAGTACCTAGTTCGTGGATAGTTTTGGAAGAAAAAGCCTAGCTTGGGCTTCCATGGGGCTTGAATCCCACAGGTTGGATGCCAAGGGCCCACACTTTGGATGACGATGACATGCCTTTGGAGGCCTAGAGGACACCTTGGAAGATCTTACCCAACCCCTACATGCCAAACGACTTGCTTGCAAGGGCCAAAACGTCACTTTTTGAGGGCTTGACATCACCCTAGGGCTAGGGTTTGGTGGTGATGATGCACACTTGACACGTTTTGAAGGAAGAGGCCCATGGATCGTGGAAGAAAGGTTTTGGCTGAAGGCTATTGGCCTTTGGAGGCCTAACGTTCCCTTCTCCAACTCAACGACTTGATCAAAAGTGCCAAACGTTACCCAAAAGAAGGGTGATGTCACGTTTCTAGGGTTTCTTTTATGTGCAAAGTATGAATTAAATAATATTATTTTTGTAAAGGGGCAAGATAAGGGCTGTTGACCCCTTGTCTTGTGTTTTACCCTAAGTTTTGTGGACAAACTATGTTTATAGGATTTGTATAAATAGAGATCATTTGTATCTCATTTCATCATAGCTCTCCCATTGTGAGAAGACTAATGATTGAAATTTTTGCTAGACTTGAGCTTTTTTGGTATCTCTCTCTCTTGCAAATGAGTTTTGGTGTTATCTCTTGGTGAATGGATGAGGCTAAGTGGTGTGCACCTCTTGGAAGCTCTTGTTCTTGCTTGTGGATGGTTTTATCTTGGTGAAACTAGGGTTTGATCTTGCAATCTTCTTGTTTGGTAAGGAAAATCTGCATTCTTTTTGCTTATTTCATGATATTGTTGGCTTAAAAATCCTAGGAGGAGTATAATCACATACACCCTCCATCAAGTTCCTGTCATTTACTAGTTTACAAGTCTTTTATTACAAAGTATCTTGGAGGAGTACAAGGGTGTACATCCTCCTTGAACCTACTTTGAAGTTTGTTCTCATACCCTAGGGAGTAAGTGGATTTACACCCCTAGGGTCTTTGTTGATCTAACTTACATTTTAAGGACTCCATTCGCCCAAATTTTAAAGGCAATAATACGATTTTTTGCATTGGAGAAAAAAAATGTTTGCAGTGGTAAACATGTTTTGACGAGATATTGAAATTGTTTAAGTTGGAAACTTTTCTGCATGCCAAGAGCTTGTCAAGGCCACTAAGGTGTCTTGATTGGCTTGGTCTTCTTAGAGCTATAACTCATTAAAAGCTACAGCCATTAGGGCTGCAGCAAACCATCTTCTTTGCTTAACTTTAACTTGCAATTTGACCGTGGAATTTTGCTAGTAACCCATTATTTTCATTGTGCTACTAATTGGTGAACTTTTGGTTGGATTACTTGCTTATTTTCCTGGTTAAAAGTTGCTGCTGTAGCAAATCACTGCTACAGCCACTTGGCTGTCATAAATATACTCTGAAAACTTATCATTACAGCCATCTAATACCACTAAAGTTGTGCTAAAGTGTTGAGAACTTATCTACATGTTTTATGCTTCATAACTCAACTAATCTTTGATGCTTTAAGTGGTTAAATCTGCAGTAGTTACTTGATTTCATTACTGATATATATCTTTGTTGACCACTGCAATTAGGGACAACAACCTTAACTTGCTTGTCCACCTAACATATACTTCATATAGTTGGTTTTTTCTTGTGTCTCAGGCCGGTACAAACACTTTCAACAGGTATCCAAGGACGTGGCAACCTTAAACAACTCTCGGGACTCATTTCCAAGCCTTCTTCCATCTAGCAACTGGCCTATAGGGGCATTCATTTCATCGTCTCTCTTTTCGTCTCATTCACCCCTAAGGCACTTGGGATTCCCCCCTTGAGGTGATCACTTCACCTCCAAAGTGATGGGAATACCTATCTAAGGTGATAGTGGGTAGGTTTTCCCTTAGTTGTCGCCATATTGTGGTTTGGGTCGGGCTTTTCCCAACCTATATCTTGTGCGATAACAGGCCCGACCACATTGCGAACTCTGCTGCCTGCTATCACCTTGCTTGAGCCACCACGACGGATCCCTCTGTCTACTTCTCTACCGTCGGCTTGCTCCACACTCAGCCTGCTCCTCGACCCTGTGCTCTGCTACCTGTACACCTCAACATCCTCACACCATCAACAACTGTCTCTTTTGCTGTTTGCGTCCTGCTGTAGCGACTGCTACAGTGGCTGTTGTGGCAGCCACTTCCCTTTGCAGCTGTAATTGCCTTCTCTACTGGCTCTATCAACCTCACGCCCGATCCACCCAACTGTCTCCTCTCCTTTGCCAGACTTCTCTGCCCAACCCACATGTTGTCTCAGTGGCCAATCCACTTCAGCGACCTGTTCTGCAACCCATGACCACTATGCCATGATTGTCGGCTAACTACTACTTAGCTGCGACCTTACCTAACAACCCATGTGCGAATCTGTTCGCATTCTCCTCTTCAGTAGCCAAGACTACGACTATAGCTCCACATCTCTCCACAACTCACATGTTTGCCGCCTAGCCTCCACGTCTCAGCCGTTACTCTCTCCTGCTGTTGATCCTAGCAGATCCACGCACATATCCTTTTCCCTCAATCTGCCTGCGTATGATCCCACAACAACACACTCAGTCATACATTGTACGAATTGTATGACGACTTTACGACAACCGCGAGGTGTACGACTGGATCACTTATTTATTTATTTGGATTTAACTTTACTCGTAGCCTGCAAAAACAAATTCCTGCGCTGCAAATCACAATTTCGTGTAAGTTGGTTTCCTTCTTCAAAACCACGATTCTAATACCATGTTAATTTCTTAAACCCAACACCAGGCATTTAATTCTAAATAAATCACTTATTGAAGAAAAGCACAACTGATTTATTTAACCAAACATTACAACGAAAGAATGAATAATGAAACTATACACATTGCACACAAGATTTTTGGGTAAATTACCCCTGGAAAAACCCCGAAGGGAAAACCAACACCTTGCTGATTTTATTAGATAAAGTCTTGGGCTCTCGTCCTGGGGTAATGGCCCACTTGAGGAATAATACAATGTGGCAAAATAGCCTAGCTCTAATACACTTGGCTGCTATTCCTTTTCTGCCCCTTTGCTCCTTTCCTCTCACTCTTCCCTCTCATAGTTGGATGAAATGTCCTTCTCACCCAATCAATGAGATCTCACTCTCTCATTCTGTGTGTGACACAAGCACATGAGGAAAGGGAAAACCCCTAAGGGAAAACCAACACCTTGCTGATTTTATTAGATAAAGTCTTGGGCTCCCGTCCTAAGGTAATGACCCACTTGAGGAATAATACAATGCGACAAAATAGCCTAGCTTTAATACACTTCACTGCTATTCCTTTTCTGCCCCTTTGCTCCTTTCCTCTGACCCTGCCCACTCACAGTTGGGTGAAATGTCCTTCTCACCCAATCAATGAGATCTCACTCTCTCATTTTGTGTGTGACACAAGCACATGAGCAAAGAGTCCTTCTTTGCTCCAATGTTCTTTCTGTGTATCTGAAATTGGTCTCCCTTTCAAACTGCAAGGTCTGAGAGCATGTTAATTTTCCTTAACCCAACACCAAACAATTAGTTTCAAACCAAACACATTGCACACAATATTTATGGGTAAGTTACACACATAAATTTTGCCCTTCAAATCAACTTTTCATTAATAAGGACTCCAAGCTTACACGGGCTCTCAAACTTGGGAAAATGGCCCCACCTAAGGAAAATACAAATCAACAAATAACCATGCGTTACAAACCTCAAGACCAGTCCTTCAATCTTGTTGGTTGGCTTCTATCACCCTTGCTGCCCCTTTTCTCATTTCCTCAACCTCTGCCCCTGCACACTTGGATGGAAGTCCTTCTCCACCCAATCAATGAGATCTCACTCACTCATTCTATGTGTGTCTCATCCTCTCACTTAGGCTATCTTTTATAATGTTGATTTAACCCTAAATCCAAAACCCTAGATCTCCAAAGTGATCAAAGGCTGAGATTAAATCTCACCTACACTTTAGATCTAATGGATAGGATTTAATTTAATTACTAATCCGAAATACTTAGGCATTTAATTAAATTAAACTCCATTAATTACAAAAGTACATTCACTTTATTAATTACTTATAAAGTGAATTTCCTAAGTTTGAGAGGCATTAAGGATGACTTCCATGTGTTAGACACAATCCGACGTGGAAGTACTTGTCCGATGCTAATTTCCCTACTCTCCTATTTCTCCTAGAGGATAGTTTAATAGGTTCCACTTCTAATAAACCCACATCTTCCAACTTCTTGAAAAGATAGTTTGACAAGGGATTTTGAAGGGCCGGAGAGCCCCAAACTTGATTCAAAAGACAAGGAATCAAAGCATTTTAAAATAATTCTCATTCCTTTAACAAAACCCTCAAAATGACCCACAAGATCAATTGAGATAAATTCCCAATCCCATAAAAGTTTCCCCAATTCACCAATAAATTTGGATCCCTCACCGATGGTTTCTTCAAGCAATATAAAAACTCACTTGTGGACATCCACAAGCCTTTTTAGGGCTTGTTTCTTTGAGGTGTTTCCCAGCCCTTGAATATTCAAAGATACACAATTATTGACACACCCTCTTTAGGGGATTAGTTTGCTCTAACGACCCCTTGAGTGATTTCTATTTCCCTAACTTAATTTCCTTTTTTTCCTTTACTTTTGCAGTAGCCAGATGTGATGTCCTTCCTCTCCCTTGCCCCATACCGCCTTTTCAATCTTCGATTCTTGAACCATTTTCAGCACCAGGATCTAAAGACCTTGAAGTAGGTTGCCTTGACCTTAAAGGGTATCTGGAGTTATCCTCTGAAACACTATCTCCCTCAACCAATGAGGGACATTGACCACATGATAAATCCCTATTCTCTTTATGGACTTGAGGAATGTTTGAGAACAAGCCCCTTCTAAATCCTTCTTGCCAATAGAGCTTACATGAGGCTTACCTAAAAATCCCTTTGTTTTCTTTTTATCTAGTGATGCACGAGTCCCACTAGTATTATAAACACCTAGATCTGGCCATGTCCTTGAATCAAAACCCCAAAAATCACCATTATGCAAAATCAAAGGAAAGTCATTTATATGCTTACCCTTTTCTTCAGAAGCCAATATTTGGTGAGGAATATATTCCTTGTCGCGTAGACTTTCCATGAACCCTCCATGCCCATCTACGTTAACACTGACTTCTGGAGGTGTTAGCACAAATTTCCACCCTCCTAATTAAGCTGATAGGCCTGTTATAAAAGTGGTGTAAAAATGGCTAATTAAAGGAGTAATAGCCCCAAATTGTCACGGGCTGAACCCCTCTCCGTTTGGGCTAGTGCTTGCTAGCCTCTGGGGGGAGTCCTTAGGCACCCTTGGTACCTTGCTGCTGTCCTTTTAGACCAATTTTCCACGTTTAAACTTAAAAAACAGCGAGCTGTTCGTCTTGGACAGCGTGTCAAAACTCTCCAAAACGATAGGAAAATATGATTTCTTCACTTGGAAGTATCTTGTAGGGTTAGCACAATGAACATGGAATAGAAATAGAATAGAAAACTACTCAAAAGATCAATGAAATCACAATGAACAGTTAAGGAGAATTGGTTGTGCCACAATTGGCAAGTCCACAACCGGTACAATGATCACTTTGCTGAAAGAATGAGTCACTAGACTAAGAGAGAGAAAGAGAAGAATCAGAACGAAACACTATGCTGCTGCTGTTAAGAACCCATCAATAACCAATGAAGACCATCCAATATATAGGAGAAGAGTGTGAATAAAATAGGAGTTAATGCGCATGAGGGAATAAGTGAGTGAAAAATTTATGAATTAATGTGCACGAGGGAATAAGTGTGAGTGAGTAATGCGCATGGTGAGTTATGAGTGAGAGTGTATGTGCATGGTGAGTTAAATAATGGCTAAGATGCTTGGAGGATAATTTTAGCTTTTCAACGCATGTTAGATTGCTAACTTTGGCCAAGGGATGAGGGAGTTTTGAGTTAAAGAAAAATTCGCCCTATTTTTTAGGTGTTTACTAAAATTTAGGAATTTTGGGTTTAAAAGTAATTTAAGGAGAATTTTTAGAAATTGGTTGCATGGAAAGTGAGAATATGGAAATTGAGAGGAATAGAGTGAGAAAAATAGCATGGAGTGGCTAAACTTTCTCCAAACAATGCCACCTCACCCATGCACCACCTCTTTAGCTCAATTAATTCTCATTCAATACATAATCATTGGAAAATGTGCCCTTGGTCCATGATGCCATGTAGATGCCACATCATCTTGATACTTTGCCACATGTTGAAATCAGAGCCTGCCACTTGTCAATGTTGGAGATGACGATGACTGCTAAAAATAGAAATTTCCAAAAATAGCCATCCGGTCCCAAAAGTTTGAAACTTGTCGAAACTGAGCCAAACTCTCCACAAATGCTCGAAATGACTAGATGACCACCATCATGTGTCTACTACTAAAAATAGACTGCTAAAAATAAAAAGTCCTCGCATGTCCATGATATTATACTCATTGGATTCGATTTTTCGCATGGAATCCAAATCCACAATCAGAATCGACATGCGAGCCCTGGTGTTCAACCTGCTAAAAATAGAAATCTGTGCTAAATCATCCCGGAAAAGGTCCAAAAGACTCTGAATGTCTCAAGGATCAATAATATGTGCTTGGAATCAGAATCTGGGGCATAGTGCTCAACTGCTAAAAATAGAAAATTCTTGCATGTCGCCCAGAAAAGTGCTATCGGGCCTAGAATCATGCAAGGACCATCCCTGTACGTTGATAACTGCTCCAAATTGTCCAGAGACCCACTCAAACCGTGTCTCCTAAAAAGTAGCACCGCCTACTGTATGTAGATATCTCTCTCAAAATGCATGGGAAACCAAGCTAACTCTAACTCTAAACAAAATAACCATGTATCGATCATATACCTGTCTCTGATGGGAACCAACCTTTGCTAACCACAAGTGCTAAACTCTGGGAGAATCTCAGAATGCCAACCAACTAGTGCATGTTGGCTCTTAACCCTCAAGATTTTCAAGGGTAAAAATAAGGGGTTAACAGGAGGTGACAAGGTATTGCTCTACTCCCTCAACCACGTAAGGAACATCACAAGTTCTGTTTGTAGGCACATTTGCACCAACATCCAACTCTCCCTCCTTTTTATTTGCCCCAAAATTTTGCCCACTTACATGAGAATTACCCTGGATCCCCTGCTCTTGAACCTTCAATTTTGATTTTTTAACCCATGTATTCCTATTGAATTTTAACTCACAATCCAGAGCTAAATGCCCATATTTATGGCACCTAGTGCAGTGAAACGGCAGACCAACATAATCCAAAATCTGGGAATGAGAGAGAGTGCCCTTTTGTAATACAATTTCTTAAGCTAAGCCCTTGCATAGGTCCATACCCACCAAAATCTGAGCTATGGACAATATAGAATCCAAAAATTTCATATCAGCTTCAATAAAAGAACCCAAGGAATTACCAATCTCCTTAAAAACTTCATTGTCTAGAAGTTGAGGGATACCAGTGAGTTTTACCCACATCGGATTAATATTGGTTTGTTTTAACTTTGGATCAAAGATACGGCTCCACCTTTTGATAGATAAAGGTGAAGAGCCCCACTTCCAATGGGCATTTAGAATCTTATCCGCATCCATTATAGACTGAAATATAAATGCCATCCACCCCTTGGATAATATATAGAAAATGGAAACATTACCAATCCATGGCTCCCACTTAACATGCATCCAATCTTTGAGAGATTTCTTGCATATGTCTCTATCATGAAATTTCCCCATTAAGGTCTGACTCACTATACGTATCTCCTGATGCATTTTCACATCATGATTGAGATCTAGTTTCACTTGGTTCTTCTTTTGCTTCACTCACCTCTTCCCACACCTGTGCAGAACCTGTCTATCAACTCCCCTCTTCTCAGCTCCACCCACACCACCATTTTGAAAACCCACTTCCTGAATCCTCCATAGAGTCATCTCTTGATCTTCAAACTCGCTGAGCGAACACACATCCTCCCAATCTTGAGGGCCAATTCCACCACCTAGCTGTGCCGAGGAGCTAACCAAAGGATCTGCTACATGTAGACTAGATCTCTCCACAGTGGACTCACGTTTTGTTCTACCCACAGGATGGAGCAAATGCTGATCCAAGAGGGTGTGTCAATCTTGGATTGGGACAGGCTCACCATGACCTTTACTATCCCCATCACATTGAGCTGGAGGAACTGTACCATAGTCAATCTGCTGACATTCACAACCTTGTCACAATGTCTCCAAATTCGTGCATCTTGCCTGACTGGCTCGTATCCTCTGATGTAGCTATCCATCACACTTGGCATCCAATAGCTCGGCTGCTTAGAAAAGTTTTTGACTCTCGCAAGTGAGTCATCAGAGTAATGAATCTTGTCGTCCTACATTATCAGAGCAGCCCTCATATGACCTTCTTCTACCAGCAAAACCTAAGAAGCCCTAGGCTATCTCAAGACAAGTTAAATATTCAAATTGAACAATTTCATTAGTTTCCTTAACACTTTTACCTGCTTTACTATTTATCTTATTTATTTTACTATTGCTTTTGCAGGTGGATATCCATCCCCATTAAACTATCACTTCTTTCCAAAGTCTTGCTGCACGTGAGTATAACATTTGGGTTGTTTGTGCTCTTATTCCCTTTTTCTTTGTGCATTGGACTTTAGCTTTGTTGGTATCATTGGATTATGATGTTTGTCACTCTTTCAGAAGCTTTAATGTGATTTCTAATTTCTTTCTTACAATGTGTGTGAAGATCTAATTTATTTCTTATAAGGTGTGCTTTTGGATGTGCAGGTCTGTTAATGAAGTTATCTGCCATGGCATCCCGGATGCCAGGTACAGTTTTTAAAATTTATCCATGTTTGAATTGTGTATATGTTTTGATGTTTACATCTTATTCATGTTTTTGTATGCAATTTTAGCTTGTATTTCTGTGTTATTTAAAACTTTTGCTTTGGTAGTAATTATTGTTGCAACAAGTTACTATATTTTGAGTCCAAATTTAGCATAAAGGATAATATGTACTGGAGACGGACTCCAACTATAAAAAGTCATTTCCTAGGTGTAATAATTCAATTCCTAAATAAGCTTGGCCATGTGGAGGAAGTTTCTATTTCTCTGCCAACCTCTACTTGATAGATGCCAACATTTAATAAAGTTTGTAAAGTCAGTCTCCCTGTTGGAGATGAGTATAGATTGTTGGACATGATTTTGTTTTTATTAAAGCCCTGTGGCCTGCATATGCTCCTTATATGAGGAGATCTTTTAGTGTGATACTTAAGTATTGAAATGGTAACAAATCAGTTGTCTTTGATTTTTCCTATCAAGGGAGTATAAACGTAGAACTATATTTGACTACAAAATACTGAATAGTTAAAAGGTCTATAAAAATATCTATTTTTTACAGTTTTCAATTTGAAACATGCTATTTAATTTTATTGACTGTAGGAGATTGGAGGAAGGTGATATTGTGAATGTGGATGTAACTGTCTATTACAATGGTGTCCATGGTGAGATATTGGATTTTGTTGCATGAGTATATATATATACTGTTATCTCCAAGTTAGTTTTTGGCTTCTGAAAGTTGACAACATTCTTGAATCCATATCTTGTGAACTATTTGCAGGAGATCTGAATGAGACTTTTTTCGTTGGAAAAGTTGATGAGGCTTCTCAACAACTTGTCCGGTGTACATATGAGTGCTTGGAGAAAGCGATCTCTATAGGTATTTATGCATTAGCTTACTATGAAATATTCATGAGGGATCCATAGATATTAGAAGGATGGCAGTTTGATTCTTACTATGTACTCTGATAGCTAATCTCATGATTTGTCCATGGTAGGGCATTTTTAGGAATAACATCTTTAATAGTTTCTGACTGTTTCTTTTATCACCACTTTTATATGTATTTTTTTTATCACTTTGGAGTAGCCTTGGTAGTCCCACATCACTACTGTGGTTTGTTGTACTCCCTTGTCTCATTGATCTGCTTGGTCACTTGTGGACATTGATAATTATCTGATTCATTAATCTGTTAGTACTATCCATATGTTTTGTGTGCGAACATCAAAGGAATAAGGACTATTATGTAATTTTACGAGTGTATGTCTTATAGTTAGATGGACTGGGAGTGACTTTCGTGTCATTATATCTGAGACTATGATACAAAAGAGGGGGGTCTTCTTTTCTCTTCGTCCAAGACCTTTAGTGAATTGTAAAAACCTTTGCTGTCCTTTTTGTTCTTTAATCATAAACTGTGAAACAGTTTTAATGATGAGGGATGTTGTCTGGTAGGTTGCAGACTGAAAAGAATCAAATAAAGACATGAACACAGGAAATGAAATAAAATTATATCAATGTCCACAAATGACCAAAATAGGTTGATGGGACTCAAAAGAGAAGCAAGTAGTGGCAGCAATAGGTGTTCTTAATGAATCTCCTAATTAACCATTCAAACAAAATGTACAACAGATTGGGTAACAAGGGAACATAAAAAAAGGGTAGCCCCAACGTTGGAAGAAAGGGAGCATGTAGACCCTATGCAAAGTTTTCTCATCACTGGAATATAAAATAACAGATAAGAAATACCCGTGACCAGAAGAACGGGTGCTGGTCTGTGCATGCACGGATGGATCGGCAAAAAGCGGTCTGGTTGCTCACGGTAACTGCTATAGAATCAGGAAAACTCGCCCTGATGGCGATACCCGTCGGAATGCGTTGGAAATTGTCCTAATGACTGTAGACTGATCCTGATGACTGTCGGACTGAAGATTTGACCTCTGGAGCTTCGGATCTCACCCCCTCGAGGTTTGCGCAACTCCTGGGCTCAATGAGTGCGCCCTAGTGATTCCACCGACGGAATCTGACGATGTATAGCTCAAAACGATCGTCCTGGTCTCCTCTATAATGGGTCGGAAGGGATTCCTCAAATTTGTCCCGGAATGTCCCCTGGAACCCGAAATGTGCTTCCTCTGGAGATATGCCCTAAATGACTATTTTCCACTTCCCGGAAGATTCCACGTCGAAAACTGATGACAGATGAGTCAATAGGTGCGCCCTGGCTAGCTCTCTAATGGGTCGAAAGGGATCGGCCAAATCTGAAGTATCACAAACAACCGCACAAACCCTCTCTCAAACACTTGCGCCCTCACAGGCTGAGTTGTGCAATCACTGAACTGGACACTGTAATGCACGGTGAAATACTTGGATGGTATCTCCGATAGGCTAGGGTGTGTCTCTCAACACCGAAACCGATCAAGGGTGGTGGTTTCCTCCAGAGATCCACAAAACAACAAGGGGGTCGATTTCCTCCTCTGTAAATATCTCCACATCAAATCATAACATAATCTCGAATTAGGTTGCTTTACCCTTCCTTTATAGCTTCCCGAAACCCTAATTCGTTGTTGACCTTTTACCTCCAAGTGACTTTTACTTTTTTTTTTTATTATTCCTTGATTAAATCACTTAATTAATTAATTAATTAACCATTTTACCTCTAAAAAGTGATTTATCCATCCTTATGGCTTCTACGACCATTGAAAGTCGCTTCTCATCATCTTATTCGGTAATGCTCTTCCTCCCGATTCCGATGAGCTATTACATTAAGAGGCTTCTCGAAGTAATATGCCCATTATGACCTTCTTAGTGAATTTAATTAAGATATGATCCATAATAACTCAAAATTATGGAAATCGTCGGAATGCAACGGAGCCAAAGCCAAGCTGTGCGGAATGGATCCTGATGATGAACGATGCAAGTCGGACCCAATAAAACTCCTCAATATCTCCCGAAGTCTTTGTCACCCCTATCTTGCTACTATGGTAGGCATAACACCTTGTAATGTTATAATGTCCCAAAATGGGGACATTACATAGAGCCTGTGAAGTTTTTGTAGACTCTGAAGAAATCAAGACTTAGAGTAAACCTGATCTCAGAAAGGATCAAATGGGAAAAAGAGACATCTTCCAGGACTAGCAGACAAATGCCATGAGTTGAGAAGACTAGATCGTAGCTTCAGAGACCTCTAGGAGACATGAAATCTTCTGAGAAGATTCCCTTGTTTCAATGACAGAGGAGGAAGCTAGTCAGAAGGATTGGGATATGCATTTTTCCTTGAGACTAGAAGGGAAGTTAGTGGTGACTTCCAAGATTGATCTAAAAGATCAAGCATGTTGCAGATAACAATGTAAAGATGTACAAAGCCTAATTTGTGTCCAGAGGATTCTCCCAGCAAGAGGGAGAAGACTATGATGAGACACTTGCTCCGGTAATCAGAAAAAGTGTATATAGAACAACCATGATCCATTAAAAGAAGCCGATGCAGTATGAGATTCAGAGGGAGCAAATGAACCTGTCATCATGATGGAGTAGAGGAGCTACTCTTAGATTTCAACATCTATAGTGAGAATAGAGCAATTATTCTCAGCTTCAGAAACAACAACTGTAGGTGCAGAGTCCCGGTTCCAGAACAGAAAAAGTACAAGACATACCCTAAGGCAGTGAGACAGATAGTGTTTTGCAGAAAAACATAGAACCAACACACGATTATGCAGATTGAGTTGCAACTGAGCAAGTGTACTAGGTTGGTACAATGTGATGTTGTAATGTCCCCACTTTGGGACATCATCACAGTGTAGAGGTTTATGATGACCAGAGTAGCCAGATGGGTGTTATAGTTAGTATAGGGGTTATTGAGAGGCATTGTGTGGTCCAACTTGCATTTCTCATCATATCTCATCATTATAAGCCATTCTGCACAGGTTGGCTTTGGTTCCATTGCATTCTGACGATTTCCATGATTTTGACTATTTTGAGCTATAAGTCAATTAAATTCCTTGAAGAGGTCATTTTGGGCACATTACTTGGAGGAACCTCTCAGTGTAATAGCTCATTGGAATCGGGAGGAGCAACACTACAGGATGGGATGGCTAGAAGTGACTTCCAGTGGCCAGGGAAGCCACAAGGAGAGATAATGAGCTTTTTAGAGGTAAAAAGGTTAATTAATTAATTAAAGTGATTTAATTAATTAATTAAATATTAATAAAATGAAAGTCACTTTGGAGGGACAAGGTGAGCCAAAAAGTATAAAAGGAAGGCAAGGGCATCTACTCTATTCATTCATGTATGATTATCTTTTGATATCTGGCTTTTAGCTAGTGAGCCCATCATTGGGGGTTTTGAGGGTTTTGACTTAACAAACCCTAGAGGATGATTCGGTGGTGAAAGATTCCACCTAGCTTGTCCCAAGCTTGGTCTCGGAGATGCAATACTCTCCCACACCATTCTAGTTCCAGATCTACTCAGTTGTAGGAGGATTCTACATCAGTTGTAGGGGCAAAGAGAGAGAGAACGCACCAGTTAGGGTTTCCAGCAAGAGGGGCGCACCATCCATTGAGGGAGGATTCGTCCTAGCTGAGGAGAAGGGATTTTGAGGATTCAAGGTATTGGGTTTTCCTTGTAGGTGTCTTAGCATCATTCTTGGTGGTTTCCGGAGGCATTTCAGTGGCAGGTTTATTTGTATTTGTATTCGTCCTAGTTGATGACGATGTCCCCTCCTCTTGATGATGTATTGAGTCCAATCAGTTCTTATTAATGTTGTCAGTAGAATACCCTTCTTGTTAAGGGGGAGTGTTGAAATATTGTAACTTTGAAGAATATTCTACCTGAGAGAGAGTTGAATAATATTATTATATTGTATTTAGTTAGGCCCTATTGTGCCTTAGTAAAAGTTGGCCCTATTGTGCCTTGACAATTATTTGTAAATTAAGAGGGTAAAGTGACAGGTCGGCCCAAACCTAATGATAGGATGGCCAGACCACTATTTATAAGAGAGACTAGTGCCTCATTTGGAGATACACACACCTAGCTCTGCAGTGCGCAAGTCTTGGAGGAGAAGCTGCTGCAACTGAGGGTGACGTCAAGGAGGGTTTCTGGTCTATCTCTTGGTATTTCTTGGTCAAGTGGTGCACTACTTTTCCTATTGAAGGAGTAGAGGAGGATCTTCTGTTCGGTCTTTGGTCTATCTATATCAAGGAAGTTTTTGTTGGTTTTTTCTCCCCATAAGGGTTTCCCAGGATAATATGTTTGTCTCTATTGTTTCTGTGATTGCCTCTCTTTCAGTGATCTTATTTTATGCAGCTAATGTGCTAAATGATTATAATAATAAAGAAGAACCGTAACTGCTAGTTGTATAAGTAAAACTTCAACAATAATCTCTCCCAATCAGGGATCTTCTCTTGAGCCACCACTCCACGGACAAATACTTCCCATTGCTTGGTGAAGCCATTCAAGGCTGTCCTCACCAACTCAGTCTCTTCCACTGCCTCTCCCACAACTGCCAGTTCATCTCTGATCTGAGTGAACTTTGTGCGATAGGTGACCACCACTCTCCCTTGGCCATCTTCGTGATTCTCATCTTCTCTCTCAGTAGCATCTACCTGCTCTGGTTGTCAGACTAGTACAACTACACTAGGGCCTCCCACATGTCCTTCGTTGTTTTCTTGCGAGAGAAATGAGGAATAATGTGGTCCTTCACTCCATCCATAATTATCCTCCTGGCCCTGACATCTTTCTTGTTGTGAGTTGCTAGCTGTATTGGTACAACATGGGTTAACACTTTGCCTTCAACAATTTCCAACAGTCCATTCTCCTCCAGTACCAAGCCAATACGCTCCCTCCAAGGACAAAAATTTGAGGCACCATCCAGCCTGTCCTCAAACCTTAAGCTTGCACTAGCCATTTGAGTTTGCTGCTCTGTTTCCCACACACTTCTGGTCACACGTCCTCCTTCATTGATTCAGTCCCTGGTCTGGACAACAAAGTATCTTAGCTCCTTTTGTACTTCAGAGGTTGAGCTTTGATACCATGTTAAATTTTCCTATTATTCAGTCACTGAGATTAATGCCAATAATTACTAACTCAGAAATTTACTTTGCTGATATAAATTTCAGAATTATGCATTTAACCTACGGTTGAGTAATAAACCATAAAAATGACAGCAAAAGAATACACAAAACCAAACATAAAAATAGACAACACCAGAAATACCCTCGGAACCCCAGTGTGGGAAAAACCAACAAAGAGGGGCTTCTATTATGGGCTTTGAAGAGAATTTACAGCAATAGAAACAACCCAACAAACTTGGTCTGTTTTTTCGGCCTGCCTTTTCAGCCCTGAAAAAGTGGCCCTGCTTTTTCGACCCTGAAAAATTGGCCCAACATTTTCGGCCCTGAAAAATCGACCCTCTGATGGCTGCTGTATGTGGCTTGAGTTCGGCCTCGCTTTGCTGCACAGTGCAACCCAAGTATGGCCTTTGCTGGCTGCCCAAATCCGGTCGAGAACTTGCCCTCTCTGTCTCAGTTGGTCCCTCTTCTTCTCTTGCCCAAGCACCCTCTTCCTCTTCTCACAAATGAGAATGTGTGTCCGTCTTAGCCTCAACCCTTTTATTTATCTCTCTAATTCACTTTTTCAAGAGACTTCTAGAAGCCTCCAAAAACACACTTTTGTGAATTATTAATTTCTGAAAAGTGACTTTTTTCAGAAATTTGAGTAAAAATTCATTTGAGTGACTTTTTAATTTTTCGTAAGTTAAAACTTAGGATAAAATAATAAATATGATCTTGGTATTTAATGTGTCCATCAGCATGCCTAGGACACTTAGGCCCATGCTAAGACACCGACCGAGCTACAAAACTAACACCAAAGATCTCTACATAATTTCTTTCTTTCGACCTGGGATGCTAGGAATATACCCCTCTCCTACATCTCCCCATGATCATATGGCCTGACCCCCAGATAGTACTTGAGGACTCAGACAACGAACCAGTGCCTAGTTCACCCCCTCGGCCTCGACTATTAGACTTGGGAGACCTTGACAGCCTCATCATCAAACCTCTCTCTCTCTCTCTCGACAAACATTTGTGTCGTACTTACTTATATTTTGGATTATTTTTGATCACCGTACTTCTGTCACCATTTTATACATTTTTGAGGCTACACCACTTTAGGTTTCTTTCTTTATGTTATTCTCAACATTATCTAGGAGTCACATTTGCACTCCCACATTGTACTCATACTTGCTGTAATCTTCAGTCCCATTGACCTACTTTTGTGGTCATTCGATGGACATTAATAAAATTATCTTATCTTATCTTGCCTTTTTCTCTAAATGAATGTAACAAATTACAGTCCACATTGCGATTATTTATGCCACTTATTCATCGTTATCTCTACCTATTATTGCCCTCTCTTTTTAACAAAGATCTATCCAGAGTTTCTTTCTTTCGGCCTCGGATGCTAGGAGTATAGCCCTCTCCTACATCCCCCCCAAGATCACATGGCCAGACCCCTAGATAGTTCTTGAGGACTCCGACAGCGAGCCAGTGCCTAGTTCACCCCCCTTGCCCTCAGCTATCAGACTTGGGAGACCTTGACAACCTCATTGTCAAACCTCTCTCTCTCTCTCTCTGGACTAGTGTTGCCAGAAGCGGGAGCGAAGCGAGAGCGTCAGAAGTATCATTTTCCAAAAATCCTCGGAAGCGAAGCGCCCGGGAAGCTTCTGTTATATATATATATATATAATTTTTTAGATATATTGCATTTATATTCAAAACAATATGTAGAAAGACAAATTAGTTGTAGAACATATGAAAACTTGCATATTTGTACATCAATATAGATAAAAAAGCATCCATACTACATAATTCATCAATGATTAATCATTCGAGCATCAACCATCTAGATTCTAGAGTCCTCCATGTCATAATCATCAAGATTGGCATCACTGCCACTACTGTCTCCTCCATCCTCCTCCTCCCCTATATCCAATGCAATCCATGCATTTGTTGATGTGGAAGATGACCCCTCAAGAGGATCACCATCATCAAAAGTGACTGACTCTAGCACTAGTTCATTAAGATCCAAGTTGGCTAATGCCAACTCAACACTGTTGTTCAAACCCATATCATCAAGAAAAACATCCTACATATTTGTCTTTCCCTTCAACCACTCTTTTCTCTACCTGTATATAAGATGGAGGTTGGTGTGCACATACACCACTAAGTCACGACGACAAAGAGAAGAGTTCAACAGAAGAGTTTATACTTGAGTGAAGGGTACATTTTTATTGGGGTCTTGACAAAAGATTTCAACAATCAATGCCACCAACATTGAGGTACATAAAGGGCTTGGTTCTCTTGATTAAATGCTAGTTCCATACCCTCATACATGATAGAATCCAGTGGAAACATTGCAGTCTTGCCATTCTTGAAATCCTGAAAACTGTTAAGTCTGCTGAATTTTGAATGGGACCTAAAATTATACCTTCTCCATATGAAGTCCAATGAGGTTGGTGTTGATATTATTGTAGCTGCGGGAGGTATTTACCTCCACGTGTAAACCTGACGAGAATAGAATTCTTCGGGAAGCAAGAAGAAACCCTAATGAGTTGACTAATAACCCTAGAAGACATGTTGGCTCAAGAGGATAATTTGTATTAGGTTATTAGCCTCCAAGAGAAGAAGTCGGTCAGAAGAAATAATATATACTGAATAGACAGATACCCAGAATGAGAAGTCGGCCCAGGTAGTTAGCCATAATTAGTATAAATACAGGAGGGCAGTCTTCATTCTGGCAGACATTCTCAGAATTGCAGAGCAACACTTGTGCGCACTACAGCTGCCCAGTTTGTGCACAGGTTTGGAGGAGAGTTGCAGTTACAGCTGCTGCAGCTAGCGGATTACGCTTTGGCTTGGACTATCTCTTGGTTAGGGTTTGGACTATTTGATTAGCTCTTGTTGGTGCGCTATCCTTGGGGAAAGGTGCACTACCCTTTGTTTGGCTATCTAGCCTAGGGGTTGCTTCCGGAGTGATTCTCTGTCAAGGTTAAGGTGGTCGGAGGGTGGCTTCAACCTATGGTTGGGTGACAATAGTGATATTGTCAATGGTAAAACGAGCACATCCATTATATTCTAACAAGTTATTGGGCCACACCTCCTTCATTCAATCTAATCGCTGGAAGAAAACATAGCCATAAAGATATTAAGCTCATTGAAGAACTGCCGCTAGGGTTTCTAGCAAGAGCAGTCACCAAAGCACTGCCGCTAGGGTTACTAGCAGGTGCAGTTGCATAAACCTTAATCCTCTCGTTGAGGCACCTTAAGTGAAGGGATTGACCTAATTTCACGATAGATTAGTGCGCCCTGGCCTAGCGCATCTCCTGGTACTCTCAACAAGCCAAGACGTCAAGTTTGAGTTTTTGGTCAAATCTAGGGTTGACCAAGTCAAAGTAGCCATGACTTACTCTATGAAGTCAGAGAACAAGTTAGATGGAGCTTCTAACTTCAGAGCGTGGAAGACAAGGATTGACCTCATTCTTGCCAAGAATAAAGTGTTGGATATCATGAAAGGAAAGATCGTGGAACCAGTGTTTGAAGAAGGAAAAGAGAAGGAACCACAAAACATTGCAGTTATAGAGAAGTTCAAAGATGGTGACATCAATGCCATGAGTATCATAGTGGACTCTGTAAAAGACCACTTGATACCCTACATCTCTCATCTTGAATCATTGAAGAAGATGTACGATGCCCTAACAAACCTCTTCTCAGTCAGAAACATTGGACAAGTAATGAGTCTGAAGAATGAGCTTCGTGACATGAAGATGAATGATGACGACAACATAACATCATACTTTGTGCGGATCTCTCAGTTAAGAGATCAACTACAAGCTATTGAAGAGATCATCTCAGAGAAGGAACTGGTAAATATAGTATTCAATGGTCTTCCCAAGACATGGGATGCATTTGCCGCAAGCATGAACACAAGGAAGGAGTATCCTACATTTGAAGAACTCTGGACTTGCTGTGCACAAGAAGAATCCATGATCAGTGCAAAAGAGAAACCCCAAAAGAAGTATGATGATCAAGCCTTCACAACAAGATTGAAGAATTTTAGAAACAAAAGGAAGTTTGGTTCAAGGAGGAAGCCAAATCAAGAGAAAGATATTTCAGAAATACAATGCTTCAACTGTCAAAAGTATGGTCACTACAAGAATCATTGTCCCGAGCTAAAGAAAAGGAAGGAGACACACGAAGCATCTGTTGCCGAAGAAAAGGAACCTACTAAGAAGACCAAGCAGGATGAGACAGATTTCTTCTTCTAAGAAAAGGTAACGATATTTCTTGTACATATCTTGTTTGCATAAGTCTCTGTACATATCTTGTATATCTATCTATTAGAAGATAATATGTTCCAAGAAGAACTATACCGATGGAAGGACAACAAAGATAAGGATTGATATCATTATACAAGTCAGTTAATCCACATGAAAGGATGAAATACATCAAACAAATCATGTGGAAGCTATTACAAGATAAGCCAAAATCAGAATCAATCCTGAAGAGACTCCGAAGAAGCAAAGACAGAAAGAAGTCACTAATCAAGAGAAAATTGGAGAAAGACTTATGATGCTTTGCAGAAGACAATAAGGATGCAGACGAAAGCGTGGACTTTGTCAGACGGAGGGAGTCGATTATATATTTCCAAAAGAAAAAATATGCACTCATACATGAAGCAAGGATTAGGAGAGAGCTAATCCTATGATCCATTGAAGATGATGAAGTATATATCCATGGTAGCAGCCATGAAAGGCAGTACATGTTCAGTTCAACCTCAGAAGAAATCTTCCTTGAAGAGAAGCCTTAAAGTATCCCTGGTTGTCCATCCACATCCGTGATCCTATAATGAAAGGAAGAAGTGGAATCTTTAGGGCATGGAATCTATAAGAAACTCCATGGACCCAAGAAAAACATTAGGAAGAACATGAAAATCCCAAGAAATAAAGAGAAGCCAGAACAACCAGTCATTGTATCAAGAATCACAAGATTACCAGCCTGATATGAACTCACTAAAAGCAATCAAGTAGAGGAACTAAAAGTTGTGATGAAGAACAGTGTATATATGCAAGCATTGCAAGATCCAGAACTAGAGGTTCTCCCAGATGGAGGGAGAAGACTATGATGATTACTTGTTCCAGTAAACCAGACATACCTCTACATAGGTCATTATATCATCCGCAATATCCATGGGTTGGAGTTCTACATTAGATGAATGCAAAGACTGTTCTCCAGAACAATTGAACATAGAATGTATGAAGAGCAACCTCAAGACTTTGAGAAAGAGACCCTTGTATGCAGATAACTTGATGGAGAACCTCCAATGCACAACAGAAGCGTGGTGAAGATTTTCTCAGAATGATTGCTCAGAAAATCAGGATGATGGATTGCCAATCCATGACAAAGATCTCATGATGACAAAAGAAGTGCCACATGGATATGTTCCAGTTTGACCCTTGCCACGATGTTGTGAGCTAGCAGGAACCAAGAGGAATCCAACAATGATATACTTTATTGATCAAAACTACATGAAGCCTTCAGAGAAAACTAGTGTTCCAGATCGAAGTACATTTGAAATCAAGCATTACATTATCCGTGATGAAGTCCAGAAAGGAGAAAGTGGTTCTCCAATTCATATCTCCACAGATGAGTAGATAAGCAGGCATTTTGGTAAAGCTTCTGTCCAAGATGAAAGACTTTGCATACTCAAGCTAGAGATCGTGGAGACAACTTCCTCATTGAAAAAGGAAGAGATGACTCCTAGGTTGGGAGGGAGCACTAATGTGTTATTGATTAATGGACAATCACTTTTCAGTTCGAAAAATGGTCCAGGATGAGCAGTTCCTTTCCAGTTCGGAAAGTGATTTGAGATTTTCTGACGGACAGGCATTTTCCAGTTCAGAAAGTGATTTGAGATTTCTGACGGACAGGCATTTTCTAGTTCGGAAAATGGTCTAGATCGAATGGTCATTTTCATAATGAAAATGGTTCAATGGATTGCTGATGTACCATAGACAACGATTTCTCATTGTGGTCAACATGGGGAATGGTCTAGGGCAGTCTCTCTTCTCGAGGGTTACTCAAGAAGACTAGACCGCCTCGCTGGACAACGATTTCCCATTGTGGTTAACATGGGGAATGGTTTGTTTTGGAGGTTGGTGCAGGACAGTCACTTCCTTTGGAAATGGTCTAGACAGTCATTCCTTAGGGCATATTCATTCTCTCCAGGTTGCACTTTGTTTAGTGCCGGAGGAATGGCCCAGGGTGGGGAATGGTCCAGGTTCAACAATCAGGGACATACATTCCTTAGGGAAGATTCATTCTCTCCAGGTTACACTTTGTTTAGTGTTGGAGGAATGGCCCAGGGTGGGGAATGGTCTAGGCTCAGAAATCAGGACAATGATTCTTCCTTGCTTGAGAAGAATAGTCCAGATAGCTCATCATTGATGTTTGACTTTCTGAGGGCAGATGCTCTTCCAGATCTCACAGATGTGTGTGGAAGAATGGTCCAGATGATTCAGTTTATATCATAACAATGTTTTTCTGTGCAGGTTGATATCAGATGATTGTTATGTAGATTGTATGTCTATGGATAGTAGATGTATACTACTGTGGTGGATGTGTTCCACTGATTGTGATTATATGTCATTGATCAAGTATCTGTGTGCTACTTGGTGTGGTAGTGTACCACTGGATTGTAGTTGTGTACTACTATGGATAGATATAGTTGTGTTCTATTGAATGATATTGTTCCGATTGCCTTGAAGACTATCAGCAGTGTTGGAAATGATTATCGGCTTGATGGATGATCAATGGACAGAGATTTCCCAGACGAAAAATGGTCTAGGACATTTATTCTTCTAAGACATATGTCCGGATTAGAAGAATGGTTCTTGTGTCACTCTATGGAGTGAGTGACTTATCCAACATCATGTTTGATTACTCAGATGGAGTATGGTTTCGAGAGATGATGCAGTTGGTTACACTGATGGTGATGATGGTGTTCATGATCTAGTCATGAGATAGTCTATACATCTATGTTGGTGCTACTAGGTGAATGGTATGTTTGTGCTCAAGACCATTACCTGTAATACCTCCCTAGCTAGGAGGGAGTGTTGATATTATGGTAGTTGCGGGAGGTATTTACCTCCACGTGTAAACCTGACGAGAATAGAATACTTCAGGAAACAAGAAGAAACCCTAATGAGTTGGCTAATAACCCTAGAAGACATGTCGGCTCAAGAGGATAATTTGTATTAGGTTATTAGCCTCCAAGAGAAGAAGTCGGCCAGAAGAAATAATATATATTGAACAGACAGATACCCAGAATGAGAAGTAAACTTTACATTTCTTTCATTTGCCTTTAAAAAAAATCCCTTGCCTTTGTGCATTATTGGATGCCCTTGTGAATATCTGATAACGTCTCTCTTTATTCCACATAACTTTTGATGCGTTGAACTTTGCCTCAACAATTCTTTGATGCCTCACGTGTATGTGGTGCTTTGGTATCATGCAGGAAAATAGGATGCACATATTGTAAAGATGATGATGGAGAAAGAAAATAAAATAAATATTTTATTTGTAATGTTGCAATGGTACATCTCTCAAACCTACATAGTTCATCATACATAACTTAATCATAGCACCGCTAGTTGGTTAGGTGGTTTAACCACCTAACCTCTGAACTCAACACTTATCATTACATTAAGGAACACATATTTAACATATAATGGGACAGTATTAATGACTTATAAAAATCACTTACAGAGTGTTATCACTCTTAACACAATTGTTGTGAATGATTAACTAGACACTTCTAGGAAGGTCATGGAAGCAAATAGTCAAGGGGGTCGATATATAAAGGAAGAGTTGATCTTGATATTAGACATTAGGAAAACATTTTAATTACAAATATTTGTCCGTGATATTGCTATTGCAATTGATAGTAGATCAATGCAGATCCATCTTAAACCCGGATCCATCAAGCACTGGGAGGGATCAAATTTCTTGAGGTGTAATTTTTTTTTTCATTTAATATGAAGGATTAAATGATAAAAAAATTTACACCTCAATAAATTTGATCCCTCTCAATGCTTGATGGATCCAGGTTTAAGATGGATCTATGCTTATTTAATTTTAAATTTGATCCCTCTCGGTGCTTGATAGATCTGGGTTTAAGATGGATCTATGCTGGTTTAATTCTTTTAGGATGTTGTCACACACGTACATACGTGACAACATCTATGTTGTACTCGACTGTAGAGCACCTCAGCTCTCGGTGCAACAAGCAATAATTGCCAGACATATTAACTGTGTAGCACTTAATATATAGGCAAATTTATCACAAGGCTTTTTGTTTCATTCTTTCTCATCATGAAAGCTGTCATGGATTTCCTTTTGAGTTATTGTGTCTGTCCTTGTTCTTAACCACCTCGATAGTGGATGAATTTTGTTTACTTGTGCCTAATTCATATTTCTTTGGTGTTGGGTTCTTCAGTTTTGTGTAAAGTGTCTGGTTTTAGACATGTGATTCCATCTCTTTGCCCACAGCATTCCACAATTGAGTCACATTGTCACATCCAAGTGCTTCATTAATTGTTTGTGGTTCTGAATCCTCCACATTCAGGTTGAAGGTGTCATGGTACCTCTCTTGTGGTTTGACCTCTCTATTGATCTCCAAAGCAGCGGGAGTTGTGCCACATCCAATGGTTGACCTCGATGTTTCTCTGCGGATTCCGCACCTTCCTGCAATTGAGCATCTTCTTCTTGCCAGAATGCATCTCACCGCACAATCCATGAGTACTGGTGTATGCAAGGATGCATTTCCTGCATCACCACAAGTGCTTTGGGAAGGGTCTACAGCTGCATCAACATCGTCAAAACTGAAGATTAAAACTTCATTTGTCAACTCAGGTTTTGTTCTTTTGTTCCCAATTCTTCCTGCAATACAGCTTCACTCCAGATGACATCCCATCTCCCTACATTTTTATAGTTCACTAGGTCATAATGGTGACAGCCCATTGGGTCTTAACATATCATGATGCACTTTGCGTAGTGTCATCCAACTTCATTTGTTTCTCATCCAGAATATGTGCATTGCGGGGTATGCCAAATGTCCTCAAATCATAAATGTTTAATGGTGACAGCCCATTGGGTCTTAACATATCATGATGCACTTTGCACAGTGTCATCCAACTTCATTTGTTTCTCATCCAGAATATGTGCATTGTGGGGTATGCCAAAGGTGCTCAATTGTTTAATGCTTGGTTCTTTCCGTCCCATATCTCAAATGGGGTTTTCTTCTGCAATGCTGCAGTGGGTAGCCTTTTCTGGACATATGCTACATTACAAATTGCTTCTGCCTGGAAAGAGTTTAACAGTCCAGCACTCTTGAGCATGCACCTTGCACTCTCAACTAATGTTTTATTCTTCCTCTATGTGATTCAATTCTGCAATTTCCTATATTTCTCAATGAATAAGGTGCAAACCAAAGGTCTGCTTCTTTTTCAATAATGATCATTGTTAAATTCTGTAAATCCGCAATCATTTAAAACTCATATCGACTGGTTTTTCTTCTGATAGAAAGATGCTTGTCCTTGATTGACATTCTACATTAGCAACTTGGGTAAATTGCACTCTGGAATGCTAACAATATTTGGAGCTTAAGTGACATTCCGTTAGGTTGTGTACAATTACAGTGTGTAATGGCAACACATTTTTTAACTGCACGAGGCTGTACCAGGTTGCGAAGAATATAACTATGGCTGTTTCTCAGAGTTCTGCTCCTAAGTTATTCAAAACAACATATTCTGAACTTTGTGGATGGTTAATGGTAGTCCTATTTCTTGACCAAATAATTATAAAGGAGATTCTAGAAACAGTTCTATTAATGCAATTCAGTATTTTAGATTGTCTAGCTGAGCAGTAAAGGACTGTTTGATGGCCAATGCAAGAAATCAGATGGCATCTTTAAAATGTCACTCCATATTTCAGTTTGGTGAGTGTCAAGCCAAAATATTCCGAATCCCAGTATGTATGTATTGACATTAGTCCAAGAAAGCAATTCACATATCTAGATTTCGTGTATTATCTTAAACAATTCTACATCTCTACAGGACCTTCTGGAAAACACGATTAATGGAATAGATAGATAAAACTTAAAAGTAGGCAGCTTTAACATATGATTTGTGCTGATCTCGTGCCTTGGCTCATATGTTCCATGCGTTTTTTTTGGAATTTCCTTCATATTCAGTGTTTTTTTGTTTTTGCTTCTTGTATTGGTTGTAAATTGTTCATGAGGATAGTCTCAATGCTACCATTGGTCTTCCTTTGGCAGATTTTGGAGGAACTATTTTCTACTTTAGTCTCTCATTGTGGACAGATTGCGGAGCTCACTTTTTTGTAGCTATTTCAAAAGCTGATTTTTAGTATCTATTTTGAAATAATTATGATGTGCATTTCTAATGATGTAGGGTTGTGCATAGTTTTTATTGAAGCTCATTCATGTTTAGGAGTTGAATATACCTCATTTGGCTCCAGTAATATTATTTTAGAAAGGATGGCTTTTTATGGAACGTTAAGTGTGTCGTAGGATATGTTAATTGGCCTTATCGTACATCCTGAAGTGTACTGTTTATTTGTCAATATCAGTGAAACCGGGAGTAAGATTTCGTGAAGTAGGAGAGGTTATCAGTCGACATGCTTCAATGTCAGGGGTTTCTGTGGTATGGGGATTATCTTATCTCCTTCCTAACCTGCTGTTTCAGTTTAATCCATAAGTTGCATTTATATATAGCAGGTTTATTCTCTTTTAATAAGGTTAACATTGCGTGGAACAGGTTAAATCCTATTGTGGGCATGGTATTGGGGAGCTCTTCCATTGTGCACCAAATATCCCTCACTATGGTCGTATCCTACTTTTCTATCTCGCTTTATTTGAGTAGGGGATGTTTGGCATTCATTAATATCAAAATATAAATGTTCCAGAAAATAAATGAGTCCATAAGCCATGGACCTAAAATTGTACATTTTTTAACCATATTTTGATCTTTCTTATTATTTTAAGTAATAACTATTTGGTGTCTTAAATGTCTAATGTTATTCTCTGTTAGTAATTGCACCATATAGAAAATCTTATTACAGTGTTCAGGTATTTTGAGTGAGCCTATTGACAACTCCTTGACATCAAATAGGAAATAAAGCTGTGGGTATCATGAAAGCTGGACAGACATTTACCATTGAGCCCATGATCAATGCAGGTTTGGGATTAGGCATATTGGCTGAGTTGTTTTTCATGTTATCATCTGGAAAATGAATTTTAGGTTGTAACTCACATGAAAACATCTTGCCACCTTCATAGGAGTATGGCGTGACAGAATGTGGCCAGATGGATGGACTGCTGTGACAGCAGATGGCAAGCGGAGTGCCCAGTTTGAACACACCCTTTTAGTGAGTAACATCTTGTTTCATCATTTCAATAAGTATTTATATGTTCTTTTATTGCCTGTTGGAAATTGTCAGTGGAGAGGCTCGAGCATTTCTGCTCATCACTTATACAAGTATCCCCATTTGAGATAAGAGATCCTTGTACACCCTTTTAAGTTGCAGTGCTGCATACATTATCAATGTCTTATGTCAACTGATGAACTGAATATGACTAATTAGTATATAATAAATCAAGAAACAATGAACGGGAAAAAATATGTCCTGAATCTGGTAAATACTAGATACAATCTAAAGCCTGGACTGGTATAGAGGAGTAAATGGTCTATTTTCCTTTTAAATTTATTTATAGTTCATGCAAGTCAGTGAGGAACACTGCTATGCAATTAGTGGATTGTAATGCAAACAACAATAGTTGTACATATGTGTTGAAATCTGTATTCCCAGCACCAAGATAAATTACTACCTTGTGTATTTGCTTGCTGAAAATTAAATTACAGCACACAGACTAAAATATACTGGTTGGAAATAATAAAACAGCGGAACCTATTATAAAAACCAAACTTCACACATGCACACAAAAATTCTTCCCTTCAAACAACTTTTCATTAAATAATGACTCCAAGTTTATAAGGGCTCCCTTACTGGGAAAATGGCCCACTGAGGAAAAATACAAATTACAACAAACCTGACAACTCTGGTTCTCAACTAAAGAAACTCTCTGCCCGATCTGCTTGCTGGACACTCAGATCCGCACTAGATTTCCCTGTTGGTCCTTAGATTTGCAAGATCTGCCTGTTGGTACCTCAGATCTGCCTGCTGGTACCTCAGATCTGCTAGATCTGCCTGCTGAGACCTCATATCTATCTGTTCATTAGTACTTCAACTTTGTACTAGACCTATCCGCTGGTACTTCAAATCTGCTAGATTTTCCTGCTGGTACCTTAGATTTGCTAGATCTGCCCGTTGGTACCTTAGATTTGCACTAGATCTGTCCATTGGCCTCAGATTTGCTAGATTTGTCTGCTAGTACCTTAGATCTACTAGATCTATCTACTGGTATCTCAGATCTACACTAGATTTGTTCGATGGTACCTCAGATTTGCTAGATCTTGTTAATATTATGGTAGCTCCGGGAGGTATGAACCTCTATTGTGACCTATGACGAGATTAGAATATTCCAGAAGGAAGCAAAGAAGTAAAGGAAACCCTAGACGAGATGTCGGCTGCAGAAATATAATTAATATGAATTAATTAGTACCCAGAAGGAGAAGTCGGCCCCAGTAAGTCTGCCAGAACCACTATAAATACAGGGCGCGAGTCTCTCATTTGACACATTCTCAGAATTGCAGAGAGCCAGTTGTGCGCATTGTAGTTGGCAGTTTTGTGCGCAAGTTTCTGGGGAAGGTGTTGTGCCAGTTTCAGGGTGGGACTATCTGATCAGCTTTGGTTTCTATTCTTGCTTGGTGCATTAGCCTTGCTTGGCTATTGATTGCTACCAGTATTCTTCTTTGTCAAGGTCAAGGTGCTCGGAGGGTGGCTTCGGCCTATGGCTGGGTGGCAAGGGTATTGTCAATGGTAAAACAAGTACAATCTTTCATATTCTAACAAGTTATGGGCCCACACCTCCTTCATTCAGTCTAAACATTGGAAGGAAGCATAGCTGCTGGGGTATTGAGCTCGCTGAGGAACTGCCGCTAGGGTTACTAGTAGGAGCAACTTCCAAAGACACTGCCGCTAGGGTTACTAGCAGAAGCAGTTGCAGAAACCCTAACCTCAGATCCGACACCTTGTGATGGAGCATCTTGCTCAAAAAGAAGATATTCAGATGCTCCCTAACTCAACGCACCTTTTGGCTCTCTCAGAAGACATAAATGACGAAGTTGAAGTTTTGGATCAAGGCATGACCAGTTACCAGTCAACCGAAGACATGAGTGAAACAATCAGTCTTTTACACTACTCAACACTTACTGGAACGATTGAAGATGACATGTGGATAATCGACAATGGAGCTTCTGGGCACATAACGGGAGATCAAGACAAACTCTCAAATCTAAATGAGAAGAAGACCTCGTACAAAGTAGAGCTTGGAGACAAAACCACTTACCCCCCGTGGAAGGATTTGGACAAGCCACCATCAAAATGAAAACAGGTAAGTATGTTCACTTAAGCAATGTTTTATATGTACTTGGTTTAGAAAAGAATCTTGTATCAATATCTTGCCTAGAAGACATGGAAAACATAATAGCTTTCGTGGATGGAAAAGTGTTATCATGGCATAAAGACTCTAGCATAGAGAGTGCTAGGGTTATTCGAAGTCGTGAAGGAAATTTGTACAGACTACTAGAACAAAATGAAGAAGCTCTTGTACATGACAAAGTCAACCCTAATGAACTTTGGCATAGAAGGTATGCTCATATTAATTATCAAACATTACCCTTTCTCAAAAAAATGGTTGAAGGAATACCAGAGTTGGAGTCTACACATGAAGGAATCTACAAAGGATGTGCCCTTGGGAAGAATATCAAGAAACCATTCCCAAGCAGCAATAACAGATCTAAGGAGATTCTAGATCTAATACACTCAGATGTTTGCGGTCCGATGCCAGTAAAATTTCTAGGAGGATCTTTCTAGTACGTAATCTTCATAGATGACTATTCAAGAAAGACTTGGCTATACCTACTAAAGACAAAAGACGAAGTATTCAACAAGTTTCAAGAGTTCAAAGCAGAAATAGAAAACCTCACGAATAAGAAGATCAAGACGCTAAGAACCGATAATGGTGGAGAATACACATCAAAGGAATTCGTTGCATTCTGCAAATAGACAGGGATTAGGAGGGAGCTGACTGTTCCTCATAATCCTCAACAAAATGGTGTAGCAGAAAGAAAGAACAGATCCACATTGAAGAAACCGTAAAAGCCTTACTAAATGATCAAGGTCTATCCATGTTCTTATGGGGAGAAGCAACAATGACAACAATATATGTGCAGAACATAAGTCCTCATCATATATTAAAGGACATGACACCAGGAGAAGCTTTCTCAGGTAAGAAACCTAATGTGGAAAATCTAAGAATATTTGGATGTCCTGTTTACTCCCACATTCCCAAGGACAAGAGGAATAAACTAGAACCTTCAGGAAAGAAAGGGATATTTGTGGGATATAATGATTCATCAAAAGCTTATAGAATATATATTCCAGAACAACACAAGATCGAAGTCAGCAGAGGTGTAACATTCAATGAGAAGATGGCCTTCAAGAAATCCATAGAAGAAACTATAGAAGAAGAAGAGATTGAAGAACTTAACGAAGAAAGCACAAAAAACAAAAATGACGAAAATGAACTACATGATTATCCTATGGAGCCATGTGAAAACATTAATTCAGATATCGTACCTAAGACTAAGAAAAGACCAGCTTGGCTTGAAGCTACCTTACAAGACGCAGAAAGACTCAAGGTTCCAGAAGGAACATTCAGAAAGAGTAAAAGACCTAAAAGATTCTCAAGTTATGCAACATACATGACGAAGCTTCTAGAGGAAGAACCTACCACATTTGAAGAAGCAGTTCAAAAGGGACAATGGAAAGAAGCTATGACAGAAGAGCATCAATCCATTATGAAAAATGAGGTATGGGAAATTGTACCAAGACCTAAAGAAAAATCGGTGGTAACTTCAAAATGGGTGTACAAGATCAAACATGTAGCAGACGGAAGCGTGGATAAATACAAGGCAAGATTCGTAGCCAGAGGGTTCTCCCAGAAGGAGGGAGAAGATTATGACGAAACCTTTGCTCCGGTGGCTAGATATACTTCCATCAGAGCTATCATATCTCTTGCTGCTTCCATGGGATGGAACTTACATCAGATGGATGTAAAGACGACCTTCCTGAATGGAGCAATTGAAGAAGTATTATATATTGAACAACCTCAGGGGTTTGAGGTACATTCCAGAGACACTCACGTTTGCAGATTAAAGAAAGCTCTATATGGACTCAAGCAAGCTCCAAGAGCTTCGTATGCCAGAATGGACAACTATCTAACGAGACTTGGTTTCTCCAAGAGTCATGCAGATCCAAACCTTTACTATAAAGTCGTGGACAATGCACCTGTAATCTTACTACTATATGTTGACGATCTATTCATAACAGGTGAAGAGTCTCTCATTATCCAGTGCAAGAAGGAATTAGCTTCTAAATTTGATATGAAAGATCTAGGTCTCATGCACTATTACTTGGGACTAAAAGTATGGCAGAAGCGTGGTGAAGTATTCCTTGGACAAGGAAAGCACGCAATAAAGATCCTTCAAAAATTTGGAATGATGGATTGTAAGTCCATGGACACTCCTATGAATGTGGATATAAGAAAAGTGAAAGTTCTAGATTCTGATCCAGTAGATCCATCTCTATATCGACAACTAATTGGGTCATTGATGTATTTGGTAAATACTCAACCAGATATTTGCTTTGCCGTAAATACACTAAGCCAGTTCTAGGTGGAACCAAGACATGAGCATTGGATAGCTGCAAAGCATGTATTAAGATATATTCGTGGGACAATAAACTATGGTTTGAAATATACCGCATCCAACGATATATAACTTCATGGATTCACAGACTCTGATTGGGCAGGAAGTGCAGAAGACAGAAAGAGCACTTCATGTATGTGTTTCAGCTTCGGCTCCGCTATGACATCTTGGGGCAGTAGGAAACATAAGTCTATCGCACTCAGCACAACATAAGCAAAGTATATGGCAGCATGTGAAGCATGCACAAAAGCAATATGGTTAAGGAAGTTAATCTCCGATTTATTTGATCGGATTCCAGAATCGACCATAATATATTGTGATAATCAGAGTTGTATAAGATTATCAGAACAACCCGTGTTTCATGAAAGGTCGAAACACATTGAGATCAAATACTACTTTATTCGAGATAAAGTCCAGGAAGGAGAGGTAAAGC